>JAPYZU010000723.1:0-48331 GCA_030523005.1 Tryphoninae sp. B BG-2022a
CGAACGAACACGGACAGGATCCCCCCAGCCAGAGGTAATACCAACATAGTCCCTGGTTGGGGGAGAGGATGAAGGAGATGGCGGTTTAGTGGGTAGGCCTGTTTTTTTGGGAGTCCCACATAACCTCCTTGGGTTGAAGGTCCCGATCTGTAGGACTGGGCTGTAGGCCCAGGGGGTATCCGTCAAAAGGATTCCGCAACTCCTTCAAAAAAAAAAAAAAAACGAAAAATTACAATAATAGTAGTTACAAAATTTTCTTCCGGAGGAATTAAAAAAAACGAAAACATCAAAGTCTTATAACAAAGAATAAAAACAATTGATTTATTCGCTAAGAATAGATGCGATATTCATTTTTCTCTAGCCTGTTGTTATTCACTAACTTGTCTTTTTTCCTGCGTTCCAATAAATTTTACTTTCCATTAGACGAGCTGAGCCAGCTCACAGCAATCCTATCCCATGTCCAC
Source organism: Tryphoninae sp. B BG-2022a (assembly GCA_030523005.1). Classification (NCBI taxonomy): domain Eukaryota; kingdom Metazoa; phylum Arthropoda; class Insecta; order Hymenoptera; family Ichneumonidae; species Tryphoninae sp. B BG-2022a. Next base: position 465 of record JAPYZU010000723.1, read on the forward strand.
GGCAAAATCCCTGGGGAAGCTCGTCCTTGCGCGAATCTTTGAGCATGGGATGTATCATGTGTACTCGATCAACCCCTAGCATAGGGATGAGAAACATTGCATTTCTTTTTCACGTCGATGATCGACGTACGAAACAAAGATATATTTTTTAGACTTTGTCCAATCGAAACTTATTACATGTTAAAAATAAAATCGACGTTTAAGATTTATTTGTTTAATAATAATGATAAATATTTCAAGTGCATATTTTCTATAATTCGAGTTCTATGTAAAATAGTATCCGACCAAGGTTTGAATAAACTGCCCAAAAATTGCAGTTTAAGGTTGTTTAGAAGCAGGGTGGGGATAGATAAGAGTGGGGGAGATTTCTCTATGCTTATACGAGTATGTACATTGGGCGCTGTACCATTGTTCTTTAGCGCCCTGTAAGCAATCCATGAATTATTTTTTTTTGTTTACTTGATAATTATGATTGCAATTTAGATAAGACTGAGTTATTATCGAAGTTAGTAAGAGTTTTTAGATTTATTTATTTTTAGATGTTTAAAAATTACAATATGATAATTTTTTTAATCATGCGTAATCGTGGCAACGTTAAGCCTCTTTGATACCCATGCGCAGTATCGTACATGTTACCAGCTGACGTCCGCGGCCGACAAAATCGCAAAAAGTTACTTATGACATTGCATCATGGATAGCGAAAGTCGAGGAAACAGTGAGAGTAAAATGAAAGAAATAAATGATGCAAGTGAAAAAATACACAATATAAACAAAAGATTTATCTGGAAAAATAAAAGGTCCTCTGCCTTGCGTCTCTTCTTTCTCCGGTACAGCGTTGCCATGTCGGTCAGACACTCACTCACTCGAAGTGTATGTTGATACGATTTTTCGTTTTCAAACTCAAAAATGCCCAGCTCTGCCCATTATAGGCTGTAGACGGATGCTTAAAAATGCATAACTCTGTGATTTTTTATATCCATTAATAAACTCCGAACTGACTTGAAATTTGGCAGAGGCATAGTTTAACTATTGAACTATCTACTGTTTAAAATTCAAAATTTTCTCATAAAACGTAGTCTATAACAATAATAATAAGCAATATTAATCGGGTTTTTTGATATTTTGATAGAAGGATCATAGAAGAGCTCATATATATATATTTATACTACACGCCAAATTTGTTCACTCCTATACCGTCGTTACGACGACATTCGGCAATTTTCACATTCAACGGAATATCGTATGAAACAGGGCGGATACGGAAATGGGAAGTGCGAGTTCCTGATTCGATTTTTCGTCGACGAGAAGATCAGTTCTCCTTTACCTCTTATTTTCTGCCTCGCGCATATGTATATATATCTGGAAAAAAGTCCGCCAACACCGTTGAGATTTTTCGAGATTCTATCGACGAGGCAAAGCCAAAGAGAAAAATTCGCGTAAATAATACTCTCATACCTGTATCAAAATCCATAGAGACTGAATCCATATGAAATTTTGTCGTTTGAAGAATTTTTCTTGCGAAACGTCTAATCCTCTTATATAAATTCTTACCCTTTGGCAATATGTACTCTCGATAAATGGCACATAACAGCATTGCACTAGCAGGTAGGTACTTTCAATATATTTTCGCGCCGAGGTTTGTTGTGTATTAATTTTTCAAAAAACTATTCAAAGTTCGCATTGTAATCTAAACGAGTCAATAAAATTGGGTCGAACATTGAATTTCTTTCGACAATGTACTTTCCAAAGTCCCGCTCGATCGATCGGGCTTACGGAAAGCCGCTGCGAACGGGTAATCGACGGATGATATACCGGGTGTTGAATTTTGAACGGTCGTAAAATCTATTGGGTCACGAATATAATACAATATTTAATTTAAAGAAAAAGATAAAACGTGTACCGGGTGGTCCATTCGAAAGAGACAGACCGTATACCGGCTGTTCTGTTTGAAAAGGCCGAAGACAATTCGAAGTGCCTAATTCGAAAGGGAAGAAACTTTTACCCTTTTTCCCGTTTGGAAATTATGTCCAATATAATGATTGCTCGTTATGAAAGGAGATTAAGTATCTAACGGGTGTCCCGTTTAAAATCTATGGACACTACCGAGTTATGAACCTGCTAAGGAGTCAAAATATGCAGGCAGGATATCGACTTTGTAAAAAATGTAACATATACGAGGTGCTCGATTGAAAAGATAGCAATAACATACCGGGTGTGTGTGTTTGAAAGGAATGAAATATATACCAGATGTATGACACTGTTACGTTATCCCATCGTCGTGTTGCGCACGATCGCGATAAATTATTTCAACAATTTCTACGTGTTATCTACTATTGTCACTTCGAATTGATTCATAATTCTTATATCATATTTATTCGACGAATTGATACCAGATAGAAATACCAGACGACAAATAGGTACGCGTTATACGTGCAAACGGGTGACGCATGTTCCGATATCCGGAGTTGCACGCCCTTCTTGATACACAATTTTCGCGTTATGAATTTAGATTGATCATAAACGCGACGCACGTAACTGCGTGCATATAGGGTGAGGCTCGGGGCAGCTAGACGTGTTGCATGCAAGACGACGAGGAGGAGAGAGTGCAAGAGAAAGAGCCATATGTTATACATATTATATAGCACTAGTAACCTTCGCTGAGATCTGCATTATTTCGAACGTAGATGAAGGTAAATTCGTTGTAAGCTGGGGCAGTTGAGCGAAGCGTGTATTATGCTTTACGTATATATACTACGTACGAGGAGTTCTCCAAAATGACAAGAGTTTGCCATCCTCCCAGATTTGCTCTTAACTTCAGAACTTGTTCACGCGTAACATTTGCCCCTGTCATTGTTGTCGCTCATTTTTTTTAAAGCATAGCAAAGATAAGAATATTTATTCTGCAGCAGACAAAAATAATCGAGGATAAGATCGAAAAAATGCATTGTTACGAACACAAATTTCAGATTTCGGATAACAACACGAGTGATTTGGTGTACAAATAGTGAAATTGTTCGAATATTTTAAACGAGAGCTTTAATATTTTATTTTACATTTATTTTTATTTTCTCTTTCATTATAAATTAAACGAAAATAGTGAAACATGTAATTGAACCGGCATAAGTGGGATACGATTTACGTAACCTTTCGGACATAGTATTCGCCGATTATAGAAAGGTAAAGGGGATAAGCACGGCGATCGGAGCGTTCATGATGATAAAAGAGTTTCGAGGCGAAATGTAGAAGCGTCTGCTATTATCGTAAATATCTGTGTAGTAAAGTGATGTAAATATTCAATATTATTATTTATTTTTTATAATGGTTAATAGCTTATGCGCATTTAATTGTAAAAACTCATTTACTAAAAATAGTAAGTATGTGAATTTTATAAATTTCCTGAGGTCGCTTACAAAATTGATCAATAGAAAAAGTAGATTGTTGCCGCCCAAAGAGTTCAGTAAGATACGTTAACCTGTTTTTACATTGAAATTATGAAACTATAGAAACATTGATATATTGTTCACATTTTCATAACTAAAAAGGACGTAGTGAAATTTAATAAGTACCGAAAAAGGCTTTACTCACCTCAGTTTTACAAATAATTTTGCTTTTTTTTTGTTTAACGCACAATACTTTTATTTATGGTATATAAACTCTTATTTTATGTTTCCTAAAAACTGACGTTTTGGAAATGTCATCCGTCCTTCGCCTGTAGCTAATTGCCTGTAGCTTATTACTTACGTCCAAACCAAGCAACGGATTTTTATACCATTTTCACCATCATTTAGATAATATTTCATGGAAATTTTATGTATAATGAAACCTAAGTAAGTTTTTTCTAAGTAGAAAAAAAAACAATATTTTGCAAGCAAGTCGCCGAAAAATAAATTTACATGGCTTACATTGGCTAAACTTTAAGAGATACCTACTTAAAAATGATGTACTAAAAAATTGCAATGCTCGTAAAATCCTAAAAAATACTCCGCGATGGCATATCTCTATCTCTTACGGTTGATTCGCAGTAAACATTTCTTTTATTAAAACTATAATTAAAAATAGCGTTATACTTGCGACGCTATTTACTCTTATTCAATATGAATTCTTATCCAAATAAATACGATAGTATTGTGGGGCATTAAGTGTAGATTATAATTGTCCTTTACAGTATCCTGTCATTCTGATAAATACTTTACAAGAAATCGTAGGTTAAAGCAACCAAAAAAATAATTCACGGACCGGGCGCGCTTAGACCTACCTAAACGTTCAGTGTTTTTCCCATGGACAAGCTATACATAGCTCTTTCGTACCTCACTGGAAACATAAAGCAATTCTATAATCAAAGCAGGTAATTTCTATTTTCACGTCTATATTTTTTTTACATTGGACTCGCGCGAACCGGGGTCGGGTCGCTATCGCTAGTAATGTATGAAAAGCATACGAGAGAACGTCAATGTTCGATGTAGGCACTTACTTGATGCTTCCGTTCACCTTGACGAAACGCCTCAGGCTGGACCTTCCCTTTTCGACCTGGCCAGGTTATTCTTCGAATGCGAAAGGGTTGAGACGGTCACTTAAAAATTGGCCTCGCCATAGTGAAACGTTGAGAAGGCCGATCGCATACACATCGTATCGGTTATTTTCCGATATAATTCTCTCCTTCCACTTCAGATACTTTTTTCATTGAAAATGAAAATAAGATTACGACAAAAGTACAGGCTTCGATTTTCGTTGAATCGAACGTTTTGTTGCCTCGTGAACTTTTGTCAATGCTTATGAGGTTTCTCCAGTTCCTTCGCTTCTATCGCATCTGATATTCGAATCGTTCGGACTAATTTAATCCGGGAAGTGCGTCATCGCCGCGGACCATTGAAACTTTACGGGAGTTGAAATTTTTAATATGAAAATGTCTATAAAATTGGTGCCCAATGCCATCGTCTGCAAAATAATTTCAAACTTCAATAACTCGACTAAAAATAAACATAGCGCCACGAACTTTGTCTCGTTTTAAAGAGGAAGGACGGAAGTTTATTTCGGCATTCAACCGATAATCGTGGCATTCGTGGACACCGAGAATTCCGCGCGCAAACTGAACGCATGATTTTCGACTTTTTGGAATCGACATGCGTACCTACATAAACGGCATCATATTTTTCTGAAATTAATTGTCCGATTCGAATTAAACAAATGTTGTTGCGAATAAGAGCGTATGCGCCTGCTTGTCATAATCTGTCGATAACATACCGCAAAAGCTAAGTTTTAACATATTTACGCTATTTAAAACTTTGAACTCTGATCTTATTTCTAAAATTTATCTTAGTTTTTAACAACAATGAACTGTAAACAATTGATATTTGGAAATTTCAAATATGAATATAAAGTTGGATTCACTCTCTACGAAAAAAGTTTCTAAACTTGTTTCGGTATCAACGACAATTTTCGGATATTATCGATTCGAAAATGTGTCGACTTAAAACATCGACCTCGTGCCATATCCAAAAACAATACGACGAGAACGCAAAGTAGCTTGAAGAATTCGTCGTCACGAACAAAATGCGAGTCGTAAGTGTCGAAAGAACTCTGAAATTTCATACGTTTTTACTGATATTGAAACTTGGTTTCTTGCGACTTTTTATTCGATATTCACGTCGATAAGATATGCCTCCCTGCTTCGTTGACAAAATCCAAGTTCGAATATAGAGTGTACATAATATCATGTATAGTATTCTGATTTTTTTGTAAGATCCAGCTTTCTTTTTCTCTAACGGAGGGAAAAGGTTGAACGTTGAAAAACTTTCGTGGTCTTGCGACTGACGGCCACAGCGAGCTCAGCTGTCGCTGGCAAGGTACCAGCTTCGCCCGCCTTTCTCCTTTTTCTTCCGGTATTCTCTCCCTCATTTGTAATAGCGACGAGGATACGGAGTTTGGCTACGCGCAAACCGTGAACATTTTACGGCGGTAAAAAAGCACGACGACCTCGGACTACGAATAAAAAAAACTTTCTAAAGAAATGAGAAAAAAAATTTCAAGTATATGGGTAAGAAGTATAAAGAAAAAATAAAATTATGCACGGGTATCTTATTTTCTTTTTTTAATAGATTGCAGTTGAGGCATTTTTCTTTGATGAGTAATCATAATCATTAGTAGATCCGATAGCGGAACTAACGATACTATTGAAAAATCCACCGGTAAGAATCTTCGCTGGGGGCGAGACGATTTATAGGTAGGTAGATAATGACGTTGAACAAACAAAATCGTACAATTTGTATTCTTCTGTTTTCTGACTGGAAAAATATGATCGTTTGTATTGTAGTATATCTGAGGGACACTCATCGGTGTTGCATAATAACAAAGCTCCATTATGGGGCAACGCATTGGAAGGTTCAGAAACTGTCAAAATTTCAAAACGAAATTCGCATTCGTTTAGATTTAATTAGCATAGAACCGAGCGCTCATCCGGTACAGGCTCTAGAGGTGCGAGAATATAGTAGGTAAGTTTCCTCAAAATGACTTTTTTCACATTTGACGAAAGTCTCGTTCAAAACATATTTAACCCGATCATTATCAAAATTGACAGTGTAATTCTTTATAAAATTCCAAAATATATGAATCAACTTTTGACATGATATCATGATCTGAAGGATATTTTTTTGCATCATCAGCGAAAAAAATTGGTGAGATTTGAAGTATATTTTTCCGACGCCTGCAAAATTTTTAATTTTCATTATTAGCACTTAAAATTAGAATGGCTGCGCGTTCCGCAATTCGAGGACTCTACTTACGACCTTCGGCGGACATCAGTGCAAGACTTTGTTATTTTCAGCTGAAATTATTCCAGAAAATACAGAAAAGTCGTTTGAAATATGAACAAAATGATATCCAAATTTGATTAAGTACTAATTAATTTTTTTTGCCTACGAAAATCCTAAAAAATTAATGAAAATGAGTTTCCTAATGTGTTTTTCCTCCTTAAAATACACATGACAGCCGGGTAAGAAATTAAATGCAGCTAATCGAGGAAACATGGAAACAATAATATCTCAAAATCCACAGGACGAACACTGGATTTTTTACTTCTGACTCGATCTCGACAGGTCGAATGAGTTAACACCCATATCACATCGATACTTAATATTATCACAAATAAACAAAAACAACAAAATAGATTATTTATTTTCATAGCCTAATAATTTATAATCAGTCAATAAATTTTCCTAAAAATGAATTTTTATAATATATCAATATAAACTGAAACGTGTCAATTACTATACCTATCACGACGAAATGAAAGATGAATCGTCGCGTTTCCTGGTTTGAAGTCGTACCAGCATATGTCTTCCGGGGTCGCCCCACCCGAAATGGATTAATCCATCGGGATTAAAGAGGGGTTGAAGAGAAAAAGGAAACAAGGGGTGAGATAGATGGATATCGGGGGCTTAAGAAAATAAGTATAATCTATCGATTACTCAAATACTCGATGACTCTAGTGTATAACTATAGGTGGAAAGTAATAGTTATAAATTTTAAGTTTTAATATATGCGGCGTATTTTATATATAGACACAGCTCTTTCAATATTACGAGTACCTACATACATATATGTATATAGGGAAAGGGAGGGCAGGATGAAAAGACTGGGCAAGATGTGAAAATACCTATAACTTCGAACCACGTGACGCGACGCTCGAGTCTCTGTGTACATAGAGACAAGGGGTCACCTTGAATGTATGACCGGAGTTTAGTCTGGCTCGCGCGAACGAGACAAGAGTACATAAGCGTTATTTGTTCTGCGTCAAATTTTTCCGAAAACTTTGGTTTTTTCAACTGATATTATTTGTACAAAGTAAATAATATTGCTATTTCTTTTCTTTACAGTAATTTCTTACTTAGAAACTAAAAAGAAATATTTAAAGTTTATAAAGAAACGTCGATATCGTTATTGGCAACGAGTGTCTGAGCAAGATGGTAAATTGAACGTGTGGGTAAGATGAAAATTGTTCCATGTTACCTGCGTGTAATTGTTTTGATTCTTTTATTAAATTTCTCCTAGTAATAAGTCTTTTTTCCGGATGGTGTTGAAATATAAGAGACAACGTGGGGAAAAAAGAGAAGGGGTAAGAGAGAACAGAAAATAATGATAGGTATTATAATGATTGCAACATCCTGAGCAACTCTTAAAAAATTATTTGTTTTTTCTACTCTGTAGCGAAGAATACATGGAACTACTCACGCAGTAATAAGTTAATAGTGCCCAATATATTGTCGTTGGGCACTCGAGTTGTGCACCGATATAGAAAATGCTTGTTTTTTGCGTTACAATTACAAAATGTAAAGATTTAAGATACATTCCATCTTGGCCGCATGAGCTTTGCATCTTGTCCTCGTGCACCCCGAGGGCAAGATACAATTTATCATATTTATGGTTAATTCGTTACTGCAATAATCCTACTTATAATTAATTATAAAAAATGACATTATAAGATAACTTTATAATTACTTTTCAAATACCGATGCTAATAAAATAGTGCAAATTCGTTGTACCATTTTTTACGTCATAAAGAAAGCTCTTCCATGTTGCCCTCGTTTCCCCAAGTACTATGTACATAGGCTACATATGTATATATTTACTACGTGAAAAGACTACTTCATGCAGAGAACATCCTTTTCATAATTTTATACATATCTACATATAGAGGCGAAGGGTGACGATGTGATTTTCGTAGTCTGGATGGATATGTATAAAGCTGGCGAATGGGAAGAGGATTCGTGATTGCTTTGCGTTGAGCAAATAGAGCCAAGGGACGATAGATATTTCGGAGCATTTTATACGTACAGTTATACAACGTATAATAATATGCCTTTCTATGTACATAGAAAGCTTAATATCTTGGTTAAAGGAAGATTTTACTCTCGTATAAAATCCCGAGAGCAATGACTGGTAGGCACCTCTTCCATTTCCAGACGCCGTCGAGTGAGCAATTTTGTCGCCGATCCTTGTCGTTCGGTATGCACGTTCGCTTTTATTCTCAATATCCCCGTTGACCCGACTCAACAGCAACTTTCGCGATTCGTCTGGAAAATGATTAATACTCGCGTCCATAATCGCCAATTCGAGACCAATTCATTTTTATTTAATTATTCTTGTTTTTTTTTCTTTTTTTTTTTTTAATAAAAATAACCAAATAAGTAATGAAATGTCACAGAAAACTGAACAGACTGTCGGAAGCTCCATGAACCCTTGTCACTTATTCGAAATAACTTTTTCTTTCAGTTTATAGATCGATCGATCAAATTGAAACTTTTTGGCGCGAAGAGCGCCAAATTGGAAAACGAAATTGTAGCTCAATTTTGACAATCCCAAATACGATCTGGTTCGAAAAGAAAAATGGGAACCGTAGCCGAAGCTTGATTAAACATTCGTGTAACGTCTGTTGCCGGCTACTTTTTTGTCCGACATCGTTATATATACATGTATATACCCTGTGTAAGATCTCGCGGGTGGTCTACCGAGGACGGTTGAGGGATAAACAATTGTTGGAGTTCGCCATGGCTTTAAGGGAAACCAAAGTCTGCCAGGATGGCGGAAATATGAATGCTGTTCCCGTAGCCTCGAGAACAGGGCAGTTCCCAGCCAATGTGTGGTTTTAGTCAGTAAGTAATCGTTGTGTCGCTTGCTACCGTTCCCAACGACTAGGGCTCGATCTCGTCGTTTTTCTCGTTCTTTCGAACATCGACCGCGAAACTCTGTAGCAAAGGATGTGCGTGACTCTGAAGATACGAATATAGAAACAAGCAGAAAGCAAGCAACGTGGATAAGATCGGCGAAGAATTAATTCTTCGTTGATTTGGGCAAGGTCGCGGTCGGTTGAGCCTCGTGTTATCGTAATATATTCGAGGATGTAGGTTCCCGGTTAAATTTTCACGGTTACGCGGATCTAATCAACATTCCATGCCCGACTCTACAAATGGAGATACGTGTTACACGCACGTAGCGCCGTGGGCTAAACGTGCTATGCATTTTTTAGCTCATCTCATCGCCGAAATGAATTTCGGTGTAACTGGGTTAAGTTAGTATTATATAGAAAATAGACGTCAAAACCCGTTAACTCAGTACACTATCGAGCTTCGGATTACGTCGATACAACCTGTAAAATCCAATGGCCTGACTGAGTTGTGGCCAAAACTACTTAAAATTGTTGTACTCTTTCCATTGATCTGATAATACATGCACCGCAACTACTCTCACTCATTTTTCAACAAAACAATCATGGAACGGCTATGGAAACCAGTGACCAATTTATAAAATTGGACACAAGCCCACCGAGCTGACCATGCATCGACGACAACTACTTCTAGCAGTTTGTATTCGCGTATGGTCACGTCAGACAAGTAATTGATCAAACATTTACGTTTTCGGAAGAAATACAGAAATGTCTATCGCTTCCGTAAATATCTTCTAGGAGAGCTTCCTGACATTCACTTACATATGTATGTTCTGTTTATTTCAAGAAGGCTTTTATTAGCAAAACTGCACGAGGCACGCTGTTATCACTACTATTGGTTTCACGTTTGATAACATCGATTTACGTTTATATCTAGAAAAATTGAATGACGAAATATTATTTTTCCGCGATTAATAACAATTTATTTATTAAATATGCAACACGTGAAATGATATAATCATGAATCGTCGGCGTTTACGGTAATACGAAGTGTCGTGAAGTACGAAAAGGCTCCGGAAAGAAACTGAAAAAAGTTAACGTTGTTGTATGAAATTATTAGGAAATTTGCATTAGTCTTTTGATACGATATTTTGTTACCGATGCATAGTATCGCAACGACAGAGCAGGAAGGACGCCACCGATGGAAGCAATTACCGGTCGTTGGGATCTTCGTAGAATCATCAACACATTTTTCATCATACTCGGTGACATGTCGAACCATGGGAGGTTGTACGCGCTTGTACGCGCTAGTTCCTATAAGATCGCACTGAACTTGATCGTTTTTCTCATAATCTTATAAGTCTCCCGTTAAAAAAATCAGATCTCACCGATCAATAATAATAATAATATCGATTTTATCATTATTCTCACCGCTTTGATGAGATTATCCGCAGGCCAGGCACAAACGAAGAGGCACACTATCGATATCAATGCAACCGGGCCGAATTGCATTTTAACGGCGAACGGTTGATTCTTGAAAAATGATTAAATGCATTAAACGTATACGTCGAAATACTTTGATCAATGGTACAAATATTGATTGAAGAAATGAAAGCAACTACAACGTTTTTAAGTACATTACCGAATATACAATATGGTGCGTATATGTAAACTTTTTTGTAACAATAACACGTCTGTTGTTTAAAAATGATGAGAAATATTTGAAACGAATGGAGACGACTTTACTTCGTAACATTCAATTGATCCGCGAGTTGTTGGTAGGTAAGTGTGATTTGCAATTCACTGTCTGGGAACTTTTTCGGTGGTATGCCACGCTCTTCCTTTCTCACGTAAAAATCACGACTTTCAAATTTTTTACACTATGTTTTTTACCAAGAGCATATTCACCGTAAGCTTCGACAAGCATTCGATGCGATTCGGTACCAGTTTTCTTCAAGTGATACGAAAAAAAAAACCAATGCTATTCGGAAATGGTAGTTGAGATATAATATACCGGTGTGTGGAAGTTGGATTATTGTACGTTGCAAACTTTGCTGCAGAAGTGGTCTTACACTCCCTAAACTAATGACCAACACCATCTGCAGGCAATTTCCAGTTTGATACGGTTACATCTGGCATACTGATATTCGAACGCAGTCATTATTACGAACATTACGAAAATTATGTTTAAATAAAAAGGTTGCACGATGTTTTTCAGTTGTTTGATCGAATTGATGATGGGCTAAGGGCATGTTTACAATTTTAGAACCGATCGAGATAAAACAGTGGGGAAGCATATACCTCTGAGTTCTCAATAGGCGCGTATTTTTGTCATTGATTGCAGATTAAAACATCGAACGTATCACGGAGCAGTTGTAAATACGGAGTAGTAGTTATTACTATCGGATAAATATCGTATAAAATATAAAACCTCAATTGCGAATGATCGCGAGAGTTTAAATGCGTTTGAAGATGGAAGATTAACGAGAAACGATGGAACGATTAATGCCGACGATACCCACTCGATTGATCAACTTACACCGACGAGTTGCAGGCAACTGAAAACCGTCACAATTCCGCTCATACTGGTGGTCGTTAATGCTATGTACGCCATAGTACATTGGGCGTTGTTTGCCAATCTGAAGAGATAACAGAATATCACATTAAATATTGAAATTGATCGAATCTGTATAAAAAAAAAAGCTTTTTCTCTCTTAAATTTGAAGATAGATAAAAAGTAGTAAAATGGCGTTTTGCTTAATGAAAAGGTTAAATAATTTACTTGAGCAACTGTTGATGAGATCGAATAAATTGGTAAAAAGTTGGCCTGTCCTTGATTTTGTCGGCTTGAGCCGCGAGAATTTCCAATCTTCCGCCGACGTACCACATCAAGAGAGCAGTCTGACAGTCGATCGTGGCACCGACGGAACATTGAAAGCCGACGAAGCTCTGATGAAGGTAGACGAGATACATGATCGGTCCGTCGTCGTATGGAAATGGATAAACCGCGGGTGTAGGAAATCGTTGATCGTCGGGAATCAAAAATGGTCCGCAAATCACGAAGGACGTAGTCATATAATTGATGAACGTTATAGCGGCGTGAAGCGACGAGCATCTGTCGACGTAACGTTGAAACACGGCGCGTTCGTGCGATTGAGCGTTTTTCAAAAATTCTTCCATCTCGTAAATCAGAGCCTACGACGTGATAATAATTTACAATTCATCGACGCTTATCGATTTAATCCATCGAAGCTATCGAGGCTTAAATTCGTGGCTCGCTGATTGATTTATAGTAGGTACTCGCGAATGTCTCGAAACGTCTTTAAGTGGCCCCTTTGAGAGTGCATTCGAATCTATCCGAGTGGTTTTATGTCCGAGACGCCTCGAAAAGTGCATCGTAAGTAGGTACGTTGGAGTCGACTCGATTATTCCCAAGTGCTTTTGAACGGTTTTTTAAGGGCCTTTGACGTTCTCGAAGCGTTTAATTAAGTACCTACATACGTACGGCCTTATTTGAATGTTACCTACTATGGCGGTGCAGAGGTGATACGAAATCAAACGAATAATAATTATTCTTCGTGCAACGATACGAGATTCACTTACCTGTATACGCTCGCGATGAAGCCTGCACACAACGATTTTAAGAATAAAATCTCCAACAGCCCCGAGAAAACATGCTGATTTCGTAAGGATAAGGGAATTCGTTTGAAACTCGTAAATCGAGTATAACAATGGAAAGAAAAGTCCAAAAGCGCTGACGAGCGACATCCACCAGAGTACGTCGAATTTAGTTTTTTCCCACTTGGTTGCGTCGGGCGGAGGTGGCCAACAGTAAGCGAAAGCTACGCTCAATTTTGTAAAATTCACCGCTCCCTCCAGACCCACGTTCCATTTCATCGTTATCCAGAAAAAATTGATTTTTTTTTCTTAACGATCAATTTTACATAGAATTTTGTACGGGCTGTAATAATTTTGGATAAAATTTTTATAAATATAATATTTGACGATTATCGTGTAATTTCGATAAAATTAAAAACGTGGCATCGATGCAAGTCAGTATCAAAGGTCCAACTGAACGTTTTTAGTTGAATCGTACTCGATGAAAATTATGTCCAAGTGCGATTCGATAGTGAAATATCGTATTTTTGCATAACTATCGAGTCCAGGGTTACCGCCAAACTGACGAACATTCGATTGGAAGGGTGAAAGTTTTACTCTCTCTCTCTCTTTCTCTCTCTTACTCGTAATTGAACTCGTAATACGATAATATAGATGAAGTAACCGTCCACGTATTACGAGTCCATTAAGCATGCTTGGTAAATATCGAATAAATACATTTTTGCCCTCTTCGTACGGTGGAATCCCTTTCCCCCTGCTACACGCTGAATTCATAAGTCGATGAAATTCGAACGGATAGTATCCACGATTGGTGGATAAAATAAATTAATAAATCGTACAACCCCTCGGCACATAGCCAGTGAATCGGGCTGGGGTATAGTTTCCGTCTCGTGGTAATATCGCGCTATAATAATCCTCGATTCTTGGCACAGCCTGTTATTATCGACGAGAAATAAGTCTAATCGCGGTGCTATTTGCATGATTATCGTTGTAAATATCTCGATAAAATTATTTTACGCTCCATAACATTTTCTCGAGTGGTTGAAAAGTTGAATATTTACCAATCGCCTTATAGAAACGTAGCCGAGACCGCCATTCTTGAGATTCTTTCGGCTATCGGTACAAATATGTAGGTATATTGTAAATTTGTATTTAAAACTAGCGATACCCGACATGTCGCCATTTGCAACGCCATTTTTGTGTCATAATAATTTATTTTCCATCAAATGTCAATGATTTTTTTTTCATATTCAAGTAGGTACTTTTGGATTCACAATATTACTCGTTTTTCCGTCTGATGGATGCGTACACGAGTAAATCCGGAGGCTTTCCCACGCGTGAGCAGGCTACATATAGTTGTTCATGTATGAAGCATCGATTTTTCAAATTTAATCGACACACTTGTAGCGATTGTTCCTGTGCCTTGGTGATAGTCATTGCAAATGCGCGTTCCACTGGAAACTGCAAACCTGTGAAATTGAATGGCACATCTATTGGTAGGTATCATTGGGATACGTGCAACAGTACATCTTCTCCTTTAAGATGGATAAATTTTCCATTTAAAATTGTAGCTTCGATGATATTATTCGTTATCTTTTTCACTGAAAGCCTGTACCATTGCAAAATCGAGGTGGATTCATGTTTCGTAAATCAATGATAGGTACGCCAATGTTCAATGTTTAATTTATACTCCTGGTACATACTTCGTTTTGAATTATGAAATTGACGTCATTTACACATCGTTGTTTTTTGCTGCTAATATAGCGCGTACACTGGGCCAATTATGATTTCTGTAATTATGTGAAAATTAGGGAAAATATTGTTAATTGATTCGTGTGCTATTGTTGTGAGTGTACAGAAGTTTGGTGGCAATGTGATACACAGTGTGGGTTTTTGTCAATTATTATCATTTTCCCATTTCCAATATCCAGCAATTGTTTTCCGAAATGTTCAGCCGATGTGTTATGTTGTAGTTGTATATGTATGTTTCTTTTCAAAGTTAATTTATGAACGAGTGTCGCCATAAAAATAATGATTTAAAATATGCATTAATTTCATCAGCAGATGTAAAACGTCGAACAACTGCTGGAGTTTGTCTAAAATCGCCAGACAATAAAATGGTTACTCCGCCGAAGATCTGCTGATTTCTTCTTTTAAATCTTTTAATGTACGATCAAGCGCTTCCAATGCTTTTTGTGCGCCATAGTACATTCGTCCCGTATAATAATGGGTTTACATAATCTGAGTACTTATCCCACTCCTGAATTTCTGTTTATATTGCACGTTGGTGTCTCAGTAATTTGCATATTCAAAGGATATTTTAGTGCTGAATGCGCTGTTCTGCCACTATCCAAAAGAATTGCTACAATTCCAGAAGCTGAGGTAGTCAATGCATATCATTTTTGATCCTATTGTTGCTAAAATAATCGAAATGAGAAATGTTTTATGTTCCTCCGGGTGTAGGTATGTAGGAAATACAATCCGCCAGTTTGGCTTGTAATTGCATTCATAATTCTGTCATATAGTATGCGTTGTTCAGGAACTTATTTCATAAGATTGTTGTTAGCAAATGTATACAATTCGTCTGTATCGAACTGTGTATCTCGTTGCAAATCACGATAAACAATTTCGTTTGCAGGTCGATTCGGTGAAGTAATTCCCGATTTTTCCAGTTTTTTGTTTGCGATTGCTAAACACATATCCTCAATCAAAATCAATACTCGATGCATCAGCAAGTGAAGCGTTCCAATTCGAATCATTTTCAAGAAGATTTAGTTCCTGACAAGCCCGACGATAACTCCTACATACTTTACGATTTATTGTTCTTAAATCGTTAAATGATGTTGCTCCAACAATAATCTCAAGTAAAAGTAATCCGCATTGTTTGGGTGAATAGTGTGCAAACGGCCGAATGCGTCGATCGAATATAAATTGGTATGCCCTTCTACGAACTTGCCTTTTTCTACGTTGTAACTTTTTGGCTGATGTATCCCATGTATAAGTAGTATGTCGGTAACTATTTCAGAGTAAAGTAGCGTCTTTGCAAACATATCATCCCGGTACAATGTGAAAAATGGAGTTAACGTCGTTTGTGGTGGCGACAGTGCCCTTTCACGTAGATTTTGTATTGGAAAGTATGCGCGTTTAGTCCAAGCAATAGAGCTCTAAAATCATCAGATTTTGACAAAAATAGCACTCGATAAATATTCAAATATTTGAATAATATAATGGGAATCAGGAGCCAAAAAGTGGCCAGTTGTGATAGGGAGGCTGTTCCGCATCTGATGGCACTCGCTGTTATCGGGTGCTATTTTTGTCAAAAAAAGAAACCCTTATTTGCTTGGCCTAGTTGCCCATTTCAAGATGCACAGATATAAATGAATAACTATTGGATGTCGTCCGTGGATTGGAAATGATAAAATGTGACATACGGCTTCATTACTACTAATGTAGCGCCGCAATTCATATTCATCTATTTCATCAATCAATCCATTTATATTACCCACTCCAAAAACTGCCACATCACTTCCTTTGTTGACATATTTACACATGTATTTGATGGATTTCACCGAATTGCAATACTTGACGTTGATGTGCCCTTTGTACGTTTTTGTTAGTAATGGTGAATACGGCAGAACCCAACGATTGTCGACTTCAACATCATCGTTTCGTATTTTTAATGTTGTTGATTTTCCACCATCTTCAGTTGATCGCTGACGATTAAGTGGATATTCGTCATTGCCAGTGATAGTTTCTGCAAGTAAACCTCTTGGGCATCGTTTCGTGCATTTTCCATCCGACGTGCATGGTGAATTGTTATTGGATAAGTCACACGGACCACCGAATAATGTGTTCGGTGACAACTTCAAATAAGTCTCGATCAATGTCGATATGGATTGGGGCTTTTGCTGAAATGATTTGATCAATTAGATCGGGTGTGATTTTTTTGATTAACCAAATCAAAATGTGTGTATGCGGCAATCCTCTTTTTTGCTATTCGATGAAATACATCGAACACCGTGTCTCTCCGAAAACATGGTGCTTAACAATGAAATCCATTAAAGATTTCAATTATTATTTAAAAATGCGCGCGTAGATATCATGACTATCCGATGATGATTGTCCAGGTATGAAAAGTTCTTTTATTTCATTCTAAGTTGGATTGCACGTGCATGTTGTAAACAAATCTAGGCAACCATATGCGCGAACACATCGATGCTGCTTACGAAAACTAGCATGTTTCAGATTTCTTACGAAAACAAGCACGTTCCATTATCACTAAAATTGTTTCTCCTTTTTTAGCGTATTTTCGATAAAGTTGTTATTTTTTTAATAGAAAATGAATATCAATGTTTGAGAGTATAATACGGGCGATACGTTCTTAATGTTTTTCATTTATTCCTTATAGTGCTGCCAAAAAAATTATGAAAATGTTTGTGAAAGTGCTGAATGTTATTCGTTTTAGTTCGACAAATATACTATTTTTTCTTATGTTTCTGCAAATCGAAATATTCTACTTTTCGTGACGGAAGTCGAAATATGCCACTTATCGGGGGAGAAGCCGAATCATGCTAGTTTTCGCGATGAAATCTGAAACATGCTAGTTTTCGAGGTGGAAGCCGAGACATGCTAGTTTTTGCATCAAATATGGAAATGTGTTCGTTTCCGCGGTGGTATTAGAAACATGTTAGTTTTCATATGAAATTTGAATCGTGCTACTTGTAGGAAGCAGCGCCGGTATTTTCATTGTATCTTGGGTATATTTATGCATGTGCCTAGGACATTCTGTAAATATTGCAGGTAGTATTATTATTTTTTCCAATTCGTTGTAATTCACATTGCTACGATTAACAACTGCTTCGCGTAAATGAATATACTCTTCTCAACGCAAATTTGTTTCAGTCCTAATGAATAACAGCCGTTCTATTTCGATTTTTGCATACACATCAACAATGTATTGGTAGAACAATTTTCAACATTTTAAATTATGACTTGCATTGTTTTTACGAAGCATTAATCGATATTAATAGCAATTCATGGCACTTACCTTCTTAATCGTTTCCTGACCTGTTTGCCGATTTATTAATTTATGTTGAAATAATATCCATCTTTTCATTGATAAAATAAAATTGGATATTGCAATGTGTCGTATGTGCGATGGGCTTCCGAAACTCGATGAAGATCGTCATTTCTTCGATGAATAATTACGAGTAGGTATATCACGCGAGTGATATACCTACGATTGAATCGTCTTTCGTGTTAGCCGATAGGTCTTTATCTCCTTTGTAAGTACAACTTTGTAGCTATCAGTAGGCATTTGCTCAAGGGCAGCTCTGAACAATTTTATCAATTCGTTATGTTGATCTAATAAATTTTGTAATATATTGACAATTGCTCGCCTTGTTCCAGGATTGAGTTTTTCAACGTTGAAATCTGAGTAAAGAATCAGATTCCGGTGACCAAGTTACGTCAAATTTAAAAAAATGTTAAAATAGTCCCACTGGTTCTTGAAATAATCAAATAAATAGATACGAAATTTAGGCCGGACGCATTTCTATTACTATATATGCGGCTTCCCCGCAGCTGCCGATTTACCCCCACTACTCAGCCACTTTCGCGCGCACGGGCGTTTTTGGTCATGTGTAGGCGCGATTTTCACCGACTTAAACGCAATTAAACGAAAATCTAAAATTTATGATTTATAGGTCAACAGTTCTAGTTTCAAAAGCCGCTTGTTGAACTTAAATCGGACGACCTCCGGAGCGTCGACCCTCTCCGCAAAATAAGGCAGAATTAAATGTTCATTGCAATAACGCAAAAACTAATTATCCGATAGCGCCCAAATTTTGTACACAAAAAGTATATATCAATACCTACTATCTCGCACAGAGCCTGGCCTACAACTTTAAAAACGGCGGAGTTATACATTTTTGAACAAAACGTTTTTTTTTCTTGGTTCTGTCAGTGTATCTCCTTTAATTATTAACAGATCGGCTTCCCTCAGTGCTCAGTTTATGCGTATTTCAATTACCTATAATTTGTCCATTGGGACCAAATAGATTCCTTCATAATGTTGTGTTTTGTAAGCGAAAAACAAAAAATGTGTTTTTTTTCACTAATTTGTTAGTAATAAAAAATAAAAGGGCAATCAGGAGTCGAAAAGTGGTCAGTTATGATCGGGAGGCTGTTCCACATGTGATGGCACTCGCCGTTATCGGGTGCTATTTTTGTCAAAAAAAAGTTTATTTGCTTGGCCTATCAGGGAAACGGACTTGAGCAGTACTTTACGCACACGAACGGTTATTAGTTTTACTTCATGTTGGTCGATGGTTTCAGACGAACGTGTGTGAGTAGTGCATACACGAATGGTTCGTAGCCTTACTTCATGTTGGTTTTTCATGTAGATTTTCAAATGCGGGCATACAGGTTTGAGCGATACGCAAACGAACGCTTTCCACTTTTGTTTCTCGTTTCAGACAAACGGACTTGAGCAGCGCATACGCGAACGATTTCTAGCCTTACTTCGTGTTAGTCAAGAGTTTCGGACAAATGGGCGAGAAAGAGACTAGAGGAAAGGAGTGACAACTACCATATGAATGGGGCATAAAAGCATCCCAAATAGTTTGACGACGAAAGGTTCCATATATCGCGACTCGTGTCGTCTCTATTTTTATTAGGTAACAACTAGCCGCTTATTTTGATATTTCGGCTATCTAAGTTATGAGTACGATTTATACTGGTCATACTAATTGTTTCAGACGTGTTGTTACACAGAAATGAATAACAAAGAGGTACGTACATCTAAATTCATTATTAGTATTTATAAAAACTGTGTCTTCCCAATGTAGGGATGAGTTAAATAAGTTAGCTTATTTTTATTGTCGTTTGTGATCTTGTTTTTAATTCCTGTTCAATTTTTACAATGATTTTTCCATGCCAATTTTTTCAGACGTGTTTATTACCGAGGATCATTCAAGATTTCATTATTGTATTGTTTAGCCTAGTGAATTGTAGTAGCCAAAATAAGGAGGGTCTGTATTGCGTGAAACTGCGAAAAGATATTGGAAATTTTCGTATGGTCTCGATATAATCGTTTTTTTCTCATCTTTTTAACTCCCACGTTATATATCCACTTTACTGAAGTCAATTGAGAACTTTCTATATTTTAATTTACACGGAGAGTAACAGCCTTATTATCCGACATTTGTAAAAATGTAGAAAATAAAATTTATACCTCGTAAATTATTAACAATATCCCTAATGTTTATTTGCAACTTTTGTTTGTAATGGCCTCATCTACCTCATAATTCGCTGTGCGACGCTTTATGCGATTTACCCTGTATATGATACCGAGTCGATCGAGTCGTTAAAAGAAACGAGTGTCTTTTATTTTGTTTGTCATTTTGGTGGCATACTTTGATAGTTGTCAGATTAATCTTTATACATATATAGATATACATAAATGTTAATTTTTTTTCGTCCCGCACGCATTTATTTTGATATTTAATATTAATCTACTAATGCAGAAATCTTCACGGGCATGGGCCCAACGTCCCAACACATTTTCATCGTAATCAAACCAATAAACAAACAAACAAACACTCTTCCATTTTTATATACAAAAAGATAACAACAAGAAAAAAGGATGCCTGCCTCGTATCGTAAGTTGCCTTTTATCATTGATAAAATTATATTTATCACTGTTATTGATCGATTTCATTGACTAATTCCTTATTCTGTGCATTCAATCGCGTCACTCTCGACTTTCGCGATGTCCTTTGCATAACCTCGAAAATACATTTATTTTTCATTATTCGTAAAAGCGTAATTAATTTACATTTCTTTTCATTCATATTTTTACGTTAAAATAAATGTGAGAATTTGTCTATGAATAGAAAAATAATCGATTTTTCGATGCAGGCACTCGAATTGAATAAAAAAAAGATCCAGTCCTTCGCTGTGAAAACTGACGATTTTGCTTTCCTTAGCGTCGATCTCGCTCCACTGTTTCTGTCTGTTAATCCGCTAATTTCTACTAAACCACACAACGTTAATAGCTATTAAAACTATTTTTTCAATTATTATAAATATTTTTTTTTACTTTTTTGTTGTTAACAGGCGTCTGAAATTAATAATAAGCCATTATAAGTACGTTTATAAATAATAGTAACAACAATTTTTATTTAGCTGGGTATTCTTTTTAAAATGTTATATATACGATTATTATTTGAACTAGAATACCTTTTGACTCATCCCTACATATGTTTTAACCAATTGTGAGTGAACTGAGTTATTCCGATGGATAACAAAAACATACGAGGTCTAAAGAGTATTCTAGTTCACATAATGATCATGTTTGCAAGCGACAAGAAAGTGTGAAAAGTAATTCATAATAATTGCAAAAAGATTATATAGTTGCAAAAATGGTTTTAATAGTTATCAACAAAACAAAAAATCCGAATTTTCCAAAATGGAAAATAAAATACTAATTATGGGAAGTCCACGATCTATCGAAGCTTAAAAATTGTTAAAATGATAGATAGATTTAAAATAACAAATTTTGAAATAAATCGAAACATGCACTCGCTTTTAAAAAAAGATTTAAAGTTTAAAATTTCGAAATCACATTCAAAAACATCTGAAATATTTCTTCTATATATTTTTTTTGCGAAGATTAACGAACTTATAAGCAAAAAAGCTGAAAAAGTGCGAGCTCTTGTTCGATAAATATCGATATACTTTAAACGGGTAATAACAAAATTCTCAAACTTCACCAAAAAGAGTCTTTCGATGGGCACTAAAAAATACCAAAAAATTGAGAAAATAAAAAAAAAACTTTTTGAAACTGTTTCGTTTGTCGTGGAATGCCCCATATATACGAGTACTACGTACATAGAACGTGCTTTTCATAGTTTTATACATATCTACATATAGAGGTGAATGTGTGAGGGGTGACGATGTGATTTTCGTAGTTTACATATGTATAAAGTTGGCGAATAGAAAGAGGATTCGTGATTGCTTCGTGTTGAGCAAATAGAGCCAAGAGACGATAGATATTTCGGAGTATTTTATACGTACAGTTATACCACGTGGATGCCAACTGAATATAGAAAGCGTAATATCTTGGTTACACAAAGATTTCACTCTCATATAAAATCCCGAGTGCAATGACTGGTAGGTAGGTACCTCTTCCATTTCCAGACGTCGTGTGAGCAATTTTGCCGCTAATCCTTGTCGTTCGGTATGCACGTTCGCTTTTATTCTCAATATCCCATTGACCCGATTCAACAATATATTTCGCGATTCGAATGGAAAATGATTAATACTCGTGTCATAATGGCCAATTCGTAACCAATGCGTTTTTATTTAATTATTCCTTTTTTTTAAATTAAAATAACTAAATAGTGACAGGTTACGGAAAACTGAACAGCCTGCTAGAAGCTCCATGAACTCTAGTCACGTTTCGAAATAACTTGTTCTTTCATTTTATAGATCGATCGAGCAAATTGAACTTTTTGGCGAAAGGCCGAATTGGAAAAAGAAATAGCAGGTCGATTTTGAGAATTTCAAATACGGTCTGGTTCGAAAAGAAAAATGGGGAGCGTACCCGAAGCTTGATTAAACATTCGTATAGCGTCTGCTACCGGCTACCTTTTTGTCCGACATCCTTATATATACATGTATACACCCTATGTAAGATCTCGAGTTGACGAGAATGGAGGGTGAAGTGTACAGGAGATCAGAGCTCGAAGCCCCAACTGGACGACCCTTTCTTTGAGAGGGTTCCTTGAATAAGAGACGAAGCAAAAAAAAAGACGAATCGTTGTGTCGCTCGCTACCGTTCTCAACGACTCCGGCCCGTTCTCGTCGTTTTTCTCGTTCTTTCGAACATCGATCGCGAAACTTCGTAGCAAAGGGTGTGCGTGACCCTGAAGATGCGAAGATAGAAACAAAGAGAAAGCAAGCGACGTGGATAAGATCGACGAAGAATTAATTCCTCGTTCATTTGAGTAAGGTCGCAATCGTTCGAACCTTGTGTCATCACATTATCTTCGAGGATGTAAGCTTCCGATTATATTTCCACGATTACACGGCTCTAATCAGCATTCCATGCCAGATACACAATCGAGCCACGTGTTACACGCACATAACGCCGTGGGGCAAGCGTGCTATGCATTTCAGACCATTTCATCGCCGAAATTGCATTCGTTGCAACGGGTCGGGTTTTAGGTCCAACATAATTGCCTTTGGACCCGTTAACTCAGTACTCTATGAATCCTCGGATTACATCGATACAACTTGTAAAATCCAATAGCTTGACTGAGTTGTGACATAAACCACTCACATTGTCAATCATTTTTCAACAAAACAATCATGAAACCCCTATGGAAACCAGTGACAAATTTATAAAATGTGGGATAAGCACACCAGGCTGACCATGCATCGACGACACTTACTTCTAGTAGTGTTTATTCGCGTATGGTTAGACGAGTAATCGATCAGATAATTTAAGTTTTTGCGGTAGCAAATTGTGATACCGAAATAAACTAGGCGGGCTGTACAATGTTTCCTTATTAACTGAGAGATGGCCGATATTTTCCGCGAAAGAAAATCAATATATCGCTTGGAATAAAACAAATGATGAAAAATTGATTTTATTTTGATCATTGGAATGGAATTCAGAAATGTCTATCGCTTCCATGGAGGTCTTCTAGGACCGCTTCCTGACAATCACTTACATATGTTTTTTTTGTTTTACTTCAAGAACGCTTTTATTGCGCACGAGTCACGCTATTATCATTATTGGTTGGACGTTTGATAATGTCGACTTTATGTTTTCATTTAGAAAAACTGAATGACGGAATATTCCTTTTTCGCGATTGATAATAATTTATTTAGTAAATATGTAACACGTGAAAAGGATATGATCATTTTTTATCGTCGACGTTTACGGTAATGCGAAGTGTCGTGAAGTACGAAAAGGCTCCGGAAAGAAACTGAAAAGAGATAACATTGTTGTATGAAATTAGGAAATTTTCATTAGTCTTTTTGATACGATATTTCATTACCGATGCATAGTATCGCAGCGATAGAGCAGGAAGGAAACCAGCGATGGAAGCAATTACCGGTCGTTGGGATCTTCGTAGAATCATCAACACATTTTTCATCATACTCGGTGACATGTCGAACCATGGGAGGTTGTACGCGCCTGAACCTGATCGTTTTTCTCATAATCTTATAAGGCTCCCATTAAAAAAAAATCAGATCTCACCGATCAATAATAATAATAATAATATCGATTTTATCATTATTCTCACCGCTTTGATGACATTATCCGCAGGCCAGGCGCAAACGAAAAGGCACGCTATCGATATCAATGCAACTGGGCCGAATTGCATTTTAACGGCGAACGGTTGATTCTTGAAATTTGATCGTTTTAATGCATTAAACGCATACGCCGAAATAATTTAAACGATGGTGCATATATTGATTGAAAAAATGAAAGCAACCACAACGTTTTTAAGTGCATTATCGAATATATATGTGGTGCATATATATATATATATATATATATATATATGACCAGGTGTAGAAGTATGAAACTGGAATTATTTTGTAAAAATTACGCACATCTGTTGTTTAAAAATGATAACAAATATTTGAAACGAATGGAGACGGCATTCCGCGCGACATTCCATTGACTGGGAACTTTTCGGTGGTTTGACACACTCTTCGCATTCGATGCGATTCTGCAGTAGTTTTCTTCAATTGATAAGAAAAAAAAACCAACGCTATCCGAAAATCGTAGTTCGTAAGCCCAAAAATCGACATATTCAAAGTCATAGAAGAGTATATATCGGTGTTTGTTTGGAACTTGGCTTCTTGCATGTTGAAAATCTTTGTCAGCTGTTCGAGGGAGATGATGGCGTGGCAGAAGCGGTCTTACGGTCCCTAAACTAATGACCAAAATCATCTACAGGCAAATTCCAATTTCATACTTGTACACCTGGCGTACTGATATTAGAATGCACTCGAACATTAGGTACGAAAATTCTGTTCAAATAAAAAGCTTGCATGATGTTTTTTTTAGTTATTTAATCGAAGGGATGATACGCTAAGGACATGCTGCAGTTTATAATTTCACAATCGAACTTTTAGTTTGCGCGAGTTTTTGTCATCGATTCCAGATAAAAACTTCGAACGTATCACGAGGTTGTAAATACGAGTAAATAGTAATCGTATAAAATATAAAACCCAATGATCTCGAGAGTTTAAGTGCATTCGAAGCCAAGTGAAACGATGGAACGATATGTCGACGATGGCCACGTACGCGATCGATCAACTTACACCGACGAGTTGCAGGCAACTGAAAACCGTCCCAATTCCGCTCATACTAGTGGTCGTTATTGCTATGTACGACATAGTACATTTGGCTTCGTGAGCCGATCTGAAGAGATAACAGAATATCACATTAAATATTCAAACTGATCGTATCTGCAAAGAATGAAGATTTTCCTCTCTTAAATTTGAATACAGATAATCTAAAATGGCGTTTTGCTTAATGGAAACGGTAAATAATTTACCTGAGCAGCTGTTGATGCGTTCGAATAAATTGGTAAAAAGTTGGCCTGTCCTTGATTTTGTCGGCTTGAGCCGCGAGAATTTCCAACCTCGCGCCAACGTACCACATCAAGAGAGCAGCCTGACAGTCGATCGTGGCACCGACGGAACATTGAAAGCCGACGAAGCTTTGATGAAGGTAGACGAGATACACGATCGGTCCGTCGTCGTATGGAAATGGATAAACCGCGGGTGTGGGAAATCGTTGATCGTCGGGCGTTAGAAATGGTCCGCAAATCACGAAGGACGTAGTCATATAATTGATGAACGTTATAGTGGCGTGAAGCGACGAGCATCTGTCGACGTAACGTTGAAAGACGGCGCGCTCGTGCGACGTAGCATTTTTCAAAAATTCTTCCATCTCATAAATCAGAGCCTACGACGTAATAATAATTTACAATTTATCGCCGCCTATCGATTTAATCCATCGAAGCTATCGAGGCTTAAATTCGAGGCTCGCTGATTGATTTACAATAGGTATTCGCGTATGTCTTGAAACTTAATCTTAAGTGGCCCGGCGTGCATTTGAATTTATCCGCGTGTTTTTATGAGCAAGACGCCTCGAAAAATGCATCGAAAGTACGTTGAAGTCGATTCGATTATTCCCAAGTGCTTTTGCACTGGTTTTTTAAGGGCCTTTGACGTTCTATGTCCGAAGCGTCTCGAAACGTTTAATTAAGCCTACCTACATACGTACGGCCTTATTTGAATGTTACCTACTATGGCGGTGTAGAGGCGATACAAAATCAAACGAATAATAATTATTCTTCGTGCAACGATACGAGATCCACTTGCCTGTATACGCTCGCGATGAAGCCTGCACACGACAATTTTAATAATAAAACCGGCAACAGCCCCCAAAAAACATGTCGATTTCGTAAGGATAAGGGAATCCGATTGAAACTCGTAAATTGAGTATAACAATGGAACGAAAAGTCCAAAAGCGCTTACGAGCGACATCCACCAGAGTACGTCGAATTTAGTTTTTTCCCATTTGGTTGCGTTTGACGGAGGTGGCCAACAATAAGCGAGAGTTACGCTCAATTTTGTAAAATACACCGCTCCCTCCAGACTCACGTTCCACCTCATTGTTATGGAGAAACAATTGTTTTCTTTTCCTTAACGATCAATTTCACATCGAATTTCGTTTGGCCTGTAATAATTTTGAATAGAACTATTATTGAAATAATATTTGACGATTATCGTGCAGTGAAGATAAAATTAAAAAAGTGGCATCGATACAAGTCAGTATCAAAGGTCGAACTGAACGTTTTTATTTGAATCGTACTCGATGAAAATTATGTCCAAGTGCGATTTGATAGTGAAATATTGTATTTTTGCATAACTCTCGAGACCAGGGTTACCGCCACACTGACGAACATTCGGTTGGAAGGGTGAAAGTTTTACTCTCTCTCTCTGTCTCTTTCTCTCTCTCTCTCTCTCTCTCTCTGACTCGTAATTGAACTCGTAATACGATAATATCGATGAAGTAATCGTCAAAGTATTATGGGTCCATTAGGCGTGCTTGGTAAATGTCGAATAAATACATTTTTGCCCTCTTTCTATGACGCAATCCCTTTCCCCCTGCTACACGCTAAATTGATAAATCGATGAAATTCGAACACGTAGTTTCCACGATTGTTGGACGAGATAAATTAATAAATCGTACAACCCCTCGGCACATAGCCAGTGAACCGGGCTGGGGTATAGTTTCCGTCTCGTGGTAATATCGCGCTATAACAATCCTCGATTCTTGACACAGCCTGTTATTATCGGTGAAAAATAAGCCTAATTGCGGTGCTATTTGCATGATTATCGTTGCAAATATCTCCATGAAATTGTTTTACGCTCCATAACATTTCTTCGAGTGGTTGAAAAGTTGAATATTTACCAATCGCCTCATAGAAACGTAGCGGAGATCGTCATTCTTGAGATTCTTTCTGTACTCGGTATATATATATATATATATATATATATATATATATATATATATATATATATAAATTATAAATTATTATTTAAAAAGATAACAACTAGAACAAAAGGCAGCCTAGCCCGTATCGTAAGTTGCCTTTTATCATCGATAAAATTATATTTTAAGATTGTTGAACTCAATCGCGTCACTCTCGACATTCACGATGTCCCTTATGTAACTTTGAAAATATATTTTTCTCCATAATCGATAAAAATGTAATTAAATTACATTTATTTTTTTGTTCAGGAGTGAGAATTTGTCTTCAAGTAGAAAAATAATCGATTTTTCGATGCGGGCTCTCGAATTGAATAAAAAAAAGGACCGGACCTTCGCTGTGAAAGCTGACGATTGTTTTCCTTAGCCTCGAACTCGCCCCACTATGTCTATCTCTACATAGTATAACACAAAGTCGCTTTCCGCGTTTGTCCGTCTGCTTATCCGATAACTTCTCCTGAACCACGCTACGGATTTTCATGTGATTTTCACCATCATTTACATATAATTTTTCATGGAAGATTTATATATATATATATGTATATAATAAAATCTAATTAATTTTTTTGTAAGTTAACAAAAAAAACAATATGTTGTAAGCAAGTCGCAAAAAATAAATTTGCATCGGTTACGTGGCCAAAACTTTAAGAGATACTTCAAAATGATGATGCACTAGAAGATTGTAGTGCTTCTAAAATCCTAAAGAATACACCGCGATAGTATATTTCTATCTTACATATTACGCGGTTGACTCACGGTAACCGTTTCTTTTATTAAAAAGGTTCTGTTATTAAAAATAGCGCTATTTACTTACTCTTATTCAGTATAAATCCGTATCCAAATATTTATTTGGAATAGTGTTTTCGGGCATGTAATGTAGATTATAATTGTCCTTCACGGTGTATCACTCTGATAAATACTTCAGAAGAAATCGTAGCTTAAAGAAACCGAAAAAATAAATGACGGGCCGGACGCGCTTAGACCTAAGCGTTGAGTGCTTTTCCTATGGACAAGCTATAGATACGTAGCCCTTTCGCGCCTCACTTCCAAATAAAATTTGTTCGTATTCTATAACAAAAAGTCAGCTGAAATATTGTTTATAAAGAAATTGTATAAAGGCAGTAACTTCACATTTTTCACTTATTTTTTGTTTTTTTTTTCTAAATTACAGCCACACGGAGACCGGGGCGTGTCGCTGCTGTATGAATAATTAAATTGTTTTCAGGTCATGCGTTATAAATATACATAACTTGTTTATTATGGGACATTCAGTTGATCGTCGCATGCGTCTTTGATTTACAAGAACCGGTGATCATCAATTCCTTAACAACGATGTCTGGTGGTGTGCCAAGGGCGTAAATAATAGCATCAGTGACATCCTTCGGGCTAAGTACAATCGCGGCATTGGGCTCGTCTCTATTGTATCCAGCATTGGCCGCCAACTTCGTATCGACGAGACCCGGACTAACGCTGGTCAACTTAATGTACGATTGGGCTCTTGATAATTCGATACGTAACGTGGCTACCATACCAGTGACGGCATATTTACTTGCCGAATACACGCTTACAGGCAGCTGGTACAAATCGGCATTGTGTCCGAGAACGCTGCGGATAGAAAAATATGGGGTAACAAATATTAAACGGTCCAAGTTCAACAAATTCCATTTCATTAGGAAAAAGCTATTGAACAAGGTGAGTAGTTTAAATATTTATCAAGCATTGTTTTTATAACTTCCATGTATTGTAGGTTCTGGAATTCATTCAGACGTTTGTTATAACGTGTCAAGGGCAATCGTCGTTTAAGGGTTTATGCGCAGTCGAAGAGTAAAAACATTTTTTTTTCTTCATTTTTACAGGCGATTTATGCAGGGTACTGTGTGCTTTATTTTCCCGGGCTAATGACTTTTTCCGAGGGGAAATGTTATGAAAAATTGCCCCCATAAAAGTTGCGTTATTTTGAAGGGTGCGTAAATCGTGGAAATGATTTTTTTTTTTGTCAATTTTTCAGGATTATATGTATGGAGGTCAGCTTCGAGAGAAAACATGCATAACTTTTGCCGGAAATACTTTTTACTGATTGTGAGACCTACATTTATTAATATCTACATGAGTACTTCTCAGTACAACATCAATTAAGATAAGTAATTTTTTAAGGAATTTCAATTAAATTAATAATAAATATGTATAAAATAAAAGGTGTTTATTTTTATGGAAAAGCATGGGTCAATTTTAGAAACAAAATGAAGACGTTTGAAAAAAATGTTCTTTATAAAAGTTACTCATTTTTTCCCCAAAATATGAATTTGCAATAACAGAAATTGATTTCTATTTAAAAACAAAACCAAGCAGACCTCCACTTGACCTTATCAGGTGCACTAAAAATAATTTGATCCTGACAATTTATGTGATTTTCGAAATAATGCTCGAACAGTGATGAAAACAAATTTGTACCATTTGTTTCACTTTAGAAAGTTATTAATTAACCTGGGAAATATAAAATGGAGCAAAACACCCTCCATATATTATTTTGTGAATATATCGCGCCAAATAATGATACAATAATTGACCAATATTATTTGAAAATTGAATTAAACCAAAGGCTCTGGAAGATGTTATGCGGAAGTTCGTGAAAGGTCTGTTTCAAACCGAATTTTCCGATTATGATAAACTCAAATTACTAATTAATTTGAGTTGAACAAATAAATTTACTTAATTTATTAATTTATCTGAAAGTCGATCGAAGGTTTTAAGAAACAAATCTATATCAATACTGTACAAATTTCATATCGATCGATTGTGCGATTTTTTCAAATATCGTAGTCAGCAACTTAGAACCTTTGAAAAAAGGCGATTTTTTTAACGGTAGATAAATCAAATATTGTAAAAAAAATTATAATAACCCTTGTAAACAAAACTTCTTTTGGTGCGGCAAAAGAAAGCCTCGAGCAACAATAATAACAGAATAAAAAGTATATTAGTTACAATAATAACGAAAATTGTCGTTCTCTCGATAGTACAAACAAAAGTTCTATTAAAAATTTCGATATTAGACGAATGATAAATAGATCAAATAAATACCTGTTAACGACGATTATGTGACCATCGAAGTTTCGTTTCCTCATGGACTTTATAGCTTCTCTAGCACAAATAGCGAACGCCATAACATTCACGTCGAAAATGTTTCGGAAGGTCTCTGTTTTACCGTCTGCATAAAATCATATAGTTTATTGGCTAGTAATATAATGGTAAGAGCTGCGATAAACGTCGAGCTTATTAATATCGCATCAACGTGTCTCAAACGGTTTATACCGCAAATTGAAGAAAATACTACCAGAGAAAAGTACTTTAGTACACATCAAAGTTGATGAATAACATTTTAATATTGGAATTTTCAATGACCTTTTTTTAAACGATACTTCATAGAATAATGATAGATTTGAGAATAAAAGAAAAATTATAGTTATTTGAAAATGTCCACTTTACTTGAAAATTATGAATAATTTCATATAATAATACTCTTTTCGTAATCGCAATTTTAATTACAGTAAATTATCACAAATATCTATACCTAAGAATAATTATACCTAAAAATAAATAAAAAAAATAACAATTAATTGAAATCGTTCTGATTTTTTTCACCATTGTGAGAATTTTCATATTTTTATTCCTATCAGATTGACAATAGAAAAATAAATGAACGCGATACCCATAACATACATAAGTATTCTAAAAATGATTTTCTTACCAAAATAAACCGTATTTTTGAATAATTTACAATAATTTTGTTGCGTAATTATTACTTAACGATTTTTTTTCTCCAAAGAAGAAAGTTTTTGATGGTGTCAATATTTCTTTTTCTGCTTCACAGATACGTTTAGATAAGAAAATTACGACCTCCCCCCATTAAAACTGTAAAACGTTGATTTTTTTTAATGAAATGAAAACATAAATTTACCGAGAATCGTTTCACTGCTCAAAACACCGGCATTATTGATGAGAATATTGACGCCGCCGAATTCCCGCTCAACCGTCTCGAAGGCATTCAAGATATCACTTTCTTTGGTCAAATCGCACCTGATCGGATAAATTCGTCCCTTTTCATTAGCAAGTCGAGATTGAAGTGCGCGAATTTTGTCGACACGTCGCGCAAGACCAACGACCGTAACACCGAGTTTCACGAGGGCCTCGGTGGTGTTTGCGCCAATTCCCACACTAGCACCTGTCACAATAGCTATTTTACCCGACCAACGTTCCATGTTGGTTTATTCAACTTTTATTCTCATGAAATGTCTATGTCTAGCTCGTTCCTCGGCCGGCTAAGGAATGACTCGAACGTGGCGAGATCATCGGCGTTGTAAATTTAATACCGCTCATCGCTTCTACAATGGGGACGTGGCAATTAAAGTAAGCGAGCCAATCTTGGAGATATTAGAGAAATGTGGCTATATCTCGATTCGGCCTCATTATTAATGAGTCCGATGATACGTATAATGATTGCTTCTTCATGACTCTTGTTTCTTCTACGTTGTATTTACAATTGTCAGAAATAGGATAAGGTTGCTCAAGTCGTACCGCCTATTAAGTCGTACCCCGACAATAACTCGTTGATAATCATAATATATTGCGCCATCTGGTGTCGTTGACGCAAACTGTTTAGTCGAGTGGGCAAATGTAAACAAGTGGATGGCCGGTCGACTTCGTGAAGCAAAGATAATTAAAAATCAGTGTTTTAAGCAGTATTCATTAATTTGTTTTACTCGTAATTGTAAACTTTTTATGGCAGGAATGTGAACTTTATCTTTTTTCCTTTTTAATATCCATTAGTAATACTTATCGGGCAATGGTTTTGGCATGCCTATTCAGACGTTAGAACTTTTTTACGTTATGCGAGTGGTTTTAGTTTGAAACTGAAAAGATCCCGGTACTTAAATTGTACCTGTGCACACTTCCTTACTCGTACCGGCGTGACTTAGGTATTATGAAAATTGTTTAATAATTTACCTAACTTTTTATCACATAATAATAAATATATCGAAGAAAAAGTATTACAAAATGACGAAAGGTACTAAGGCAACAATGAAATTAACTTCTAGTCCCTTTGAAAATTAAATAGAAGCCAAGGAAAACGTAAATAAAGAGAAGAAGAGTGTACCAGATACAAAAAAATTAAAAACAGAAAAAGGAATAAATAAAAGTATAAAAAGAAGCAAAAGAAGCAGAGGAGACATGCAAGAAAGTCGAACGAATTATAACTAAATAATCGTGATTGTGCCAACTGTATAAGGACGATCTAGAAGTAAACATGAGCCAGTGTATAAAATGGAAAGAGAAATGAAGAAATATATTTATGATATCTGGGTTCAATCTCAATAATTTTCTAAGCATTACATCTTCTTTTAAGACATTATAATTTGATTTTCTATGTGTTATGTATTTACATTAGTTCGATTTCATAACTAATAACAAAAAAATATTGAAGTTGATCTCGAAAATACTTTCGGTACGGATTAGGCGATATCTATTTTAATAGAAGATTTTCAAGTTTTAATGATTGTTGATTGCTAAATGACAATTAAATAAAAATTCAGTAGATGTGAATATTATAATATTAGTTCCTTAGGGGCTACGACTTAAACAACTTTATCCTATATTTCATATATTTATGTTGCTTGCACGAAAAAGTAAATTGAAAATTAAGTTATATTACGATAATTACCAATAATTATTCTCCAGAGCTAATTATAAATAAGCATATTACATAAAGAGTTGTGAACAATTATTAATATCGCAGAGAAATGGGCGAGAACCTATGGTATACCAGTCCGAAGTTATTATTAACGATACGATAACAGATTATATGTACGTATCAAGATTGCTTGTTGAACATAACGATACGATAACAGATACGATAACAGATTATATGTACGTATCAAGATTGCTTGTTGAACATAACTCTTTTTGCGATTTTGGATTTATAATACTGAGGTGCATAAAGTTCACGTGTTATGTGGGATGACCAGAAGACATTGAATAAAAGTCAATTAATAACGCAAAAATTATAAAAAAAAATTTACAGAAATAATTAAGCATCGTTATTGTGAAAAAATAAAAACTTGAACTCGAAACAATTCAGAAAAGATGAAGATATTCATATCAAAGTGACCTTGTTTCGTGCGTGTCTTGGCTTTTCAAAAACATGTTTATCATAATAGTTTGCACACATATTCAATTGTGACATTCAGCGTAGTGAGTGACTCCGTGGCTCTCAACACGAAACTGAAAATATCTCAGTAGCTACCGAATGTTCGTAAGGCATTTTTATACGAGGTACTTGGATAAACGAATAATTCGAAAGAGTTAAATACAACTAAGTAGTTAACTAAAAAATATATAGTAACACAAATTATACATTATCATTCTTATCGATCTTTCAAGTAGAATTTGAAATCAGTACGTTTTCTAATTTTTTCCACCCTTTTATAATAATTTATTGATAATAAAATGATGTCGCATAAGTTTTCAAAAATTTTACTCGAACGTAAGAAATTATTTTCAATTTTTCAGTTGCATTTTCCATTAATAAATATGGTGCCTTGAATTATAACCAGGCGCGAAAAGAGAGTACTTTTGCCAGCTAATGTCGGCCGATAATTTACGTCAACGCGCCGGTGGCCAGGACAGCGGACAGAATGTATATACATATACATATGTATATGAAGTAATACATATGACTGAAAATTTACGAGTGAGCGTGTCGAGGAGAAAAATGGTATAACCATCATCGTCCTGCTTTCCACTCATGCTTGGAATAAAAATACGTATGAATCGGGATAACTTGAACGAACTCGTTTTGCAATAAAAACTATTATTATATTATACAATTCTTTTCAAGTACACGTTAATCATTAGTATGTCAAAGAAAAAACTATTGCCAATCCTTTTGCTCATGTAAAAGTTTGCAAGCGAACTAACGCCAGTCTTTATTATAACTTAAGGAGGTGTTTCTGGTAACCTATTGTTTGTCAGTCGTGTTGTCGCAGGTGAGTGGTCGCGGGACAGCTACAATGCCATGGAAAAGTAAGTAGTTCCATCGGTAACTCTTTTCAATGATTTACTGCAGCTGTACACTTTCTTGAGAGGCCTGCTAAAAAATGCGTTTTAGTTGCACATAACTGCATTTTTGATCGCTCAAGACTTTCATCAACTATTAAACAAAATTTTCTCACCCCGCATTTCATTAGCAATAATATTTGGTTTTCAGATTAGTTTCTCAGAAGACATAAGTAGTTTCATATTTCAAAAAGTACACGGTCGCGACGTAGCCATCAGATCAGAGTACCTACTATCAAGGTTAACTTCGCAGAAGTTAACATTATTCGGGACAAATTAATTTATTATGAATCTCATGAGTATCGATTTTATGAAGTTTTACAAATGTTACTTGGATATTTTTTTCAAATTAAATTTGCAATTTTCGTCAAAAACTGTTTATCAATAATTGTAAATTTAATGTTTATAGACGAAAAGACTACTGAAACCCATAAAGACATATCTTAATTTAGGAAATATGCTTTTGCTTATTTCTCACGAGTCAAGGTATCCTCCCTGAAATTTTTTCAGAGATCACTTTATACAGTAGATAGGGATAACCATGTTCTGATTTTTTCAGAAATATCTGTTTGTTAATTCGTTGACCAGATAAACTTCCATCAAAGATCCTCCCTTCTGTTATAATGACGCGTACACTTGTAAATTTATTGATGTTGGGTCGAAAAATTGGAATATATCGTCTATCGAAGCTCGTTTACTAGCACTCTGCTGGTAGAATTCCGCTCTATTCAAACGGAGCAAGTATTACGATTTTACGAAATTTTAAACTTATACTTCAAAATTGCCGCTACTACAGTGACTTCTGAATCTCTGCGCCCCACAACGGGCAAACTGTAAAGCTCTGGACTACATCAGACGGCATGACAAGCTCTGCGTCACTGCGAGCAGCTTGAGAACCACTGCATTTTTTTAATTCGGTGAATTATGGCCAAATTGGAAGGCGAGATTTTACAAAAAAAAAAAGTTCATCGTTACCGTCGAATCGACTTTATAATTATAATTTAATCCATGTTGATATATCATCTATAGAAATGGCACAAAACAATTTCGAAAGTCGATCTCGTGAAATTTCGAGATGTAACTATTAGTTACAAACAATAAAACATAAGGCGCAAAAGTCATATTTATAATAATTAATAACTTATTCTGAGATAATGTATGTTGTTTGTCGAAACACTTGCAGTAATTACCGTTGCCGAGTAACATCATTTTCAAATATTTCCAACGATCGTGTCGCGGCCACCGAATGTGATAAGAGTAATCGTTTCATTAAAAGCTACAGTGAACGTGAAACGATAATGAGGTATCGTTTTTTACCGCAGAATGTGTGTGCGTGTGTAATATGAGATACGAAAAATTGGGGAAGTTTATCAATTCCGAGATGGACGACAGGCGAGCGTATTCAGAACGATAATTTGCAGACGCCAATCTACAATTTTCATAATATCAAAGATAAATCATCGATGAAAGATCACCGTGAATTCGTTCGGTCTCCTTTGAGAGCACTCCAGAAGCAACTCAGAATGTACAGAGTAATTTCTCAAAATTTCAATATCATTTTTCACGCGAGTAGAAACGGGGTAATCTCGTGGCTAAAGACGTGAGAATCGAGTCAACCTTATGTCATAGAACCTTGTTGGTTTAAGAATCGGTGTCAATCAGGTTCATGAGAATAGCAAAAAAACGAAAAAATATTTCAAAATGCATACGCAGAAAACTTATAAAGAAACAATTACAATCTAAAGAAAACAGCAGGCGAGCATTTTTATTCAACCAACAAGGTTCTATGACACGAACGACTCGGTTTCCACCTCTTTAGCCACATGATTCCCCCGTTTCGGCACGCGGTGAACATAACCCGAAAAGCAAAATGGCAAACTGATAATTATGATGTAATTATTTACTGCTATTTATTTAACTCGGGTATTATACAGTGTGTGCATTTTATCTCTGCCACCCGAAATAACTCAGTCAGTAATAATGGACGGCAAATGAAAATGGAGGGGCCATCGAATGCGACCATTCTTTTTTAATTTGATGGTACCTATTTCTTTTTGCAACCATCTTGTAGAACATCTCAAGCCGCCATCTCCAGCCATCTCAAAAAAAACACTAGGGGATCGATGTCGTTCAAGGTCATTTAAGGACAGTATCGATAATACAAATCTAAATATCTCGGACTACCAAGTATTTGGTAGTCTTATATACATTTGATAGTATAGGAGCTGAAATTACCTGAAAATATTCTATTTCAATTCTCCACACACTTGATTTCGCAATCGGATGTTATTTACAGAGTCCTACAACTAACACGAGCGTTAACAGCAATCCAAAACAGTAGTTTCTGCATTTTCTCAGCAGGATTAACACCACTCGTCACGCTAAATAACGCGAGTATCGCGTCAAACATTCGTCGGCTTGGACACTGACGAGCTGGAAATTGCTTCGCATACAACAAACGCGCTCTTGCGCACGTTTTTCTTGCTTCACCGTAACACCGTATCGTATCGATTTTTCGAATTGCTGGTACACTTTTGGATTATGGATAGCTCTTATCGAAATTCAAAATGAAACTCAACGACAACCTCGATTGAGTTACATACGATTCAGATTAACGCGGGTTAGTAAGTAAACAGAGGGTATTGGCTTTCATTGCGAGCTAAATTTACTTCGGATCACTCTGAAGTGTTTCAATACCAAATATTTATAAGACTACCAAATACTTTCCGAGACCCCGAATGACCTTCAACGACTTTGAACGACTCTGACCTCCTAATATGTTTTATGCGGCTTGGGGTGATCTACAAGAAGGCTGAAAAAAAGTGTACCATTCCACTTAAAAAAAGTGGTCGCATTTAATGGCGCCGTCTACGACGTACAACTTTTGTTTGGAACAAACGGACACCATGTATACTCATGCATTTTACCGACATAATTTTACAACATTATGGATTTTAATTCGGACAAAAGGCAATTATATCGTATCGCGTATTGATATAAAATAAATCTTTTGATAAGTGTTTGTACATTGTTTACATCATTAGGCTATATTTCTATCGTGGTTTGTTTATCTTGCGTATTGATATAAAATAAATCTTTTGATAAGTGTTTATACATTGTTTACATCATTAGGCTATATTTCTATCGTCGTTTGTTTATCTTGCAATATCATCGTTTATCGTTACTTAGTCACTAATTAGCACCGACGGTACCACCTAAATGGGCTCAGAGTGAACATTCCTTCCTTCTAGACTCTCTGATCGTATCGTTGTCGAGTTATAACTCGCTTATTCATAATTTAAGCGGTCAAACGTATTTAGAAAAACATGTATACATAATATACAAATCAGTTTTATATTAGTGATAATTAAATATAGAAATAAGGAAGACGAGAGGAAAGGAGTGTCAACTCCTATATGAATGTGGCAGGTAAAGCGTCACAAAATGGATTACATTCAAGGCTTACAGATGTTGTCACTCCGTGTCTCCTCAAGCGTTTGTGGCCAATTGCAGTACTTCTAGTAGATAGTATTATTAATTAAGTGTATGGTTTATACCGTTTATACTAATTCTTTCAAACGTATTGTTATCAAAAATTAATAATAACGGAGTAGGTCTTGATGGATTATTATTATTTATAAAAACGGTGGCTTCCAGTGTACCAATAAATTGAAAACCTTAACTTATTTTAATTGTCTTGTGTGATCTTGTTTTTCAAAATTGGGTCAAAGCAAGTTTCTCAATTCGTATTCAACGTTTACAATTAATTTTGCATGGCAGTTTCTTACACGTTTTTATTACCGAGGCGTATTCGATATGTCAACAATGTATTTTTTAGCATACTGATTTGTAGGAACCAGAATGGGGAGAGTCTGTGTACTGGTTAATATCTAGAGTGCGTGTACAATAGATCGTGTGAATTTAAATGCTTGACCTGAGCCAAGGCCATGACGCAGCAAAACAGTATAAAAGAGGATCGACACATAAATATTCGAAACTTGACAATATGAAACATTGAGCTCGCCAAAACAAAATGACATAGACAATTATAAATTATGTCGTTTATTCATTGTAAGACATCCATATATCCTATTTAATAAAGATATTATTTATTCAATAGCAAACCTACGTCTGTTTTTTTTTCATAAGCATCAAAAGAAAACATGACGAACCATAATATTAATGATAATCGTCACTTGTCGATTTACTTTTTTAACAGCTTCGAATATAATTGAAATTTTTGCACGATTCCGGTATCATCCTTTTTCTCGTCTTTTTAACTCGTATGTTATACAGTCATATACTTTACTAAATTCAATTGAAAACTTTATAAATTTTAAGTTACACGTAAAGTAACTGCGTCGTATCGCCGGTATCACCCATTGAGAAAAATAAATCTTTTCACAAGTGTTTATAGCAGGAACCCTAGACAGGAGGGAGACCAAACTGCATTAACAGCATCCTGAAGAAATGGTACACCATTCGTGGCGAGTAGTATCTTCGTTTTTAGCCGAGAGTGGCGCTGAGCACTGCAATATCTATCATGAGAATACCACTCTCCAAAAATTTAAATAATGATGCTTCTATTCACAGGTAATTCGAACCAGGTATAGAAGGATCATTGATTACATTTAGGGACAGTGGTATTATTGAGATAAATATTGATATGTTCAGCGCCACTCTCGGTTAAAAACGAAAGTGCTACTGTTCAAAAACTTTGTACCATTTCTGTAATCCACAGTTTGGCCTTTGCTTGTCTAGGCTCCATGGTTTATAGAATGGAGTCTCTATA
Source organism: Tryphoninae sp. B BG-2022a (assembly GCA_030523005.1). NCBI lineage: Eukaryota > Metazoa > Arthropoda > Insecta > Hymenoptera > Ichneumonidae > Tryphoninae sp. B BG-2022a. Next base: position 40,233 of record JAPYZU010000723.1, read on the forward strand.
GAAAGATCGAATACTGTAATGATCAGGTAGTCAGGCTAGCGTGCCATCTAGTCATTCGGAGGACCCAGATGGGGCCACTACCGTTAGACAACAACCAAATCACACACACACACACAATGGTATACATGACCTCTGGTTCATGTAAACACAACCAACACACGTATAACAGAGCATATCTTCGATGACGCCTCTTCCAGTGGCCAGAAGTTAAACCAATTGAGAACTGAAAGGCGAGACCATGTTTTTGGCCGCAATGTATTGTGTACAGGTTTATGTTATGTTACTCCGGTGGTTTGTTTATCTCGCAATATCATGCATCCGTGCTCCCCACACGGAGAGAATTTCTAATTAATTTTTAAGGTGAAATCTCGGTAAAAATTACATTAAAATTGTAAACCCGGTGATAAATGTGCAAACAGTTAACAATTGACACTAGTTTCAAATATTTTACTTTCAGGCATTTACAACTTTTAGCACGTAGCATAATTTTGCGCGCACTACGCAGAGCTCACGGATTATGGTCAGGCGCCCAACCCTAATTAATTTTACTGTGCAGATCGCAAACATTCTGGTAAACGCACGGAAAATTTCGGCTTCCTTTTTTGAATTTTCAAGACAAACACGCAAATTTCCCAATGTGCACCGTACACTTTCATTTGTACCGACGCTGTTTTCAACTTATTGTAGTAATATTTACGTTTCACAAAAATATACTGTTAATTTCAGTAAAAATTCTTGAAAATATTTTAAATTTCTGTTACACAACGGTAAATTTGTACCCATTTCCATCAAAACGTATAACTTATTTCGTAAAAACTCGAAGAATGCACATTTCAGCATCACACCACTCATAATCAGTTACTGTGATTTCACAGTAAGAATTACTTAAAAATTCTTTCCGTGCATGTTTAGTTAGTTACCAACGCTGATAGCAACACTAAATATACATACTTTTGCCTAAGCTTTGTAAATCGGACTTGACACTTCTTTCCTCTAGTCTTTCTAATTTTCAGGACAATCGCACAGAATCGAAATGAGGTTATGAAAGATGTAGGGGATCCTTTAATGAATATATAAAGTGTAGCAAGTCATAGTTCAGTTCGTTCTAAAGCATAGACAATCTCTCATTTGGATTCATACTGTGTTATCTAAGGTGAGGATGAAAAAACTTTGTCTTCTTGCAGGAAATTCTGGGAGAATGAATCAGATTAGTGAGAAAATTACATTGGCTTTGAACTTTTTCTAAGCGTGCACCTCAACTCATGACCACGAGAATGGAAATACACGAGCCGAAGGCTTTCTGTATTAAAATGACGGAAATGTTGATATTTTCGTAATAAGTAAATAAGTATGCTAGTTAAGGCACTAGCATACTTACATGAAGCAACAAGAACGTCGTGCCCGATTCTGAAATAACTCTACACAAACTGACTAAAATCGGAGAGCCAGATGATCATGTATGTATTTATGCGCTGCAGAAAGATAACTGAGCAGGATACGACCTAAGTCATGCAAAGAATATACATATATTAGGTGTAGTAAAAGGAAATCCATTATTTTTCCGATACATATGGCTTTAGTTATCTATATCTTGGGTTGTATAAATCTGTACAAATACCTACGATATATTTTACAGTTTTTTTTTCGATAAAGGCGAAAACGCAAGCCAGGCGGCTGAAAATGTGAATAGTGTTTATGGTCCTGATACTATAACAGCTAATTACGCGCAATTTTGGTTTTGTCGATTCCGTTCCGGTAATTTCGATGTCAAAGATGCTCCACGCACTGGAAAGTCCATTATCGAAATTGTCGATAAAATCATGGATATTGTCGAGTTAACGCAAAAAAACCTCATCGACCGAATTTCCATCTGCGAATCGATGCTGAATCACAACAAACTCGACCCATTTCTGAAGCGGTTGGTGACTGGTGATGAAAAGTGAATCACTTACAACAACGTCAAGCGACAACGGTCGTGGTCGAATCGCGGTGAGCCGACTGCCAGGAAACTTTGATGTGTGTTTGGTGGGATTGGCAGGGAATTATGAGCTGCTCCCCTAAGGCAAAACCCTTAACTCGGAACTGTACTGTCAACAATTGGAGCGTCTGAAGAATGCAATCGCCCAGAAGCGGCCAGCTTTGGCCAATAGGAGAGGAATTGTGTTCCATCATGAGAACGCCAGGCCACATATATTGATAGTGACTTGCCAGAAGCTCGGGGAGCTTGGTCGGGAGGTTCTTTAGCATCCGCCTTATAGTTCGAACCTGGCATCAAGTGATTACCACCTATTGCTGCCCATGGCGAACAATTTTGCTGGTGAAAAATTCGCTTCGAGAGAGGCTTGTGAAAATCGACTGTCTCAATTTCTTGCCAATACGACCAAGGTCTTCTATGAGAGAGGCATAATGATATTACCTTCAACATGGCAACAAGTTTTTAAATAAAACAGCGCATCTATGACTTAAATCGGATCATTCTAACTATGGTAATTAAAGTCTTCAACTTCATATAAAAATAATAGATTTATTTTTACTACACCTTATATAATATATCTCTTATCATTAGGCGATTCATAACAGAAAATGTTGACGGAAAATTTAGTGAGAAAGTATTGGGTTAGTCTTCACAATTTTTTTCCGCGATCTAACAATAAAACAATTAACTTCGCAGCGTGACTTGAAGACCTCACACATCATAGACAAACTACTGAAAATTAGCATCAAGTACGAAACGTTACTTCCTATAGTTTATAGCGTTGTGAACATGACTTTTATTAAGTCCTATATAAATTTTCTTTACTCACAATTTTAGAAAAAAAATAATATTACTTTTGAGTTTCGTCTGCTTCAGTTTTAAGCTACTGCGATATAAAAGCATGAGTGTATGCTACTAAAGCAGGCTCTACACATTGGCCGAGACGTCTTGCCGAGTGTCTCGGGCTCGAGACTCGCTTCTGACGAGACCTGACAGATATGCTACTCCACCCTCTCGTGTCGCTCAGTTAATACTTTATATTAGATTACGATGGACCCAGCAGCCATTGGTAATGCAACCATTGTTGTGATTACATATTATAACCTTGTTTGTGTACATAACAAAAATAAAGGTTAAAAACCACGGAAAAGGAGAAGGTGGTGGATAACAGTGATACATCATGACAGGACCAAGTAAATTACGTTTATTCATAATCAAATAGAAACGTCAGCAATAATATTCCCAGATAATAGATTCTTGTTGATATAATTATAAAAAATTCAATTTAAGATCGATGGTCCACATTTTTTATAAGTTGAAGTTACAAAATTATTCGTTATAAGTTTGTCTTCAAGTGTCGACATTTCAAGCATAAATAACCGACTTCCCGAATGTGTGGAGGGTCCTCTCGCCTATAGATGCGAGACTACCCGAGATCCCTTTGAGTCTCGTCAAAAAAATCTTACAACGGACCGAGACGACACGAGACGGTGAGAGATAAGACGAGGCAGCCCTCCATACTCTCGTATTGGCCAATATTCGTTATGTCTCGGCCAATGTGCAGAGAGCCGGCCGTGGTGCCATCAAATGAAAAAGTATTAGTGAGTACATTGGCTTCGCACGTGTTAGTCACGAGAACACATTGTTTTAATTTAAACGCTAGTTCAACGACAGCGGCTACACTTATATTGTTTTCTTTATTATCGCGCTTTATTATCTCGCAGCTCTAGTTTATGCTAAAAATGTATACAAATTTGTAACGCGGGGATGTGTTCAATTCAATACTTTTCTTTATTAAGTAGAACTCCGGTTACACCCTATATATGTAAAAATCCGGAAAAAGGAAACATTGGTGGCAACGTTTCTCTCAATTTTGCCTGGAATAAGCCCCATATATGTATGCAATGCGCCTAAAAAGGGCAGCAGTTTGGCAAAGGATGAGATCACGTACCCTCCCGACCTGTCCAATAACTCGTAACATTTACGACAAGGAAATGCCCCGTTGTTTCTTGTTCCATCAATAACGATATTATACTCTTGCGAAAACTCCGGGTGTATTCCCGCAGCGATAAACAAGCAGTCCTTACATAAGTAACTATAGTACTAACCCGAGGCTGTATTATTCACAATAAGATTCCAATATGTTCCTTCTCCCCTTCGAGTTGCGGAAATCATTTGTTTACTTGGAAACTTACGGCAGTATAACGAAAACCCCATTTCCTAGTCGATATGTAACGTGGATATATCCATGTTTATAGATAAAGCAAGTTTTATTGAGTCAATAATAATTACTGTAATTACTCATTACCGAAGAAAGTAACATGCTCATATGATTATTTTTTCGCCAAGTTTTATCGAGTTGTTAGTGAATACTTTAATCATTAATTAGTAGGTATATACACAAGTTAGAGGTTACGAGACAAAACGAATTGCTTGAATACTCATGTAGCATGCATATAATATTAACTTTTAACAATTATTTATTGCTCCAGGAAGGAGTATACTCGTGAATGTAGTATGTACATGCGAGAAGTCATTTAATAATTATTAATGCTAATTATAATTAGCGTAATGATCAATGCTTGGACAAAGTGCTGAAATAGACTTTGATTACTAACATTAAGGTGACTGGATCAATAATATTATAGGTAAGAAACAATCTGCAGTGTCAGGGAAGGAAGCTGGGTTTCATACATGAAGTATAGCGAGGGGGTGATCGGCATACGAAAACTCGAATTCATACTTAGGGCTACCTCCCAACATATTCCAATTGGAAAATTGAATGCAAGGATTTTTTGTTTTGCAAAAGTCTAATTCTCCTGGACTACGATAGCATCTTTGGTAGGTGTCCGCGGCTACAGTTATTTTTCTTTATATATTCCCTATAGTTTCTTGTGGCGAAGACTCGATCACGTATTTCCTGGATGAATTCATCTCTTTTCGAGAAGAGTCGTCCTGTTGAAACATTTATACGATTACTCGTTATTTATATATATTTGAATCCTACTTGATGCTGTCGTGAGAGATTCGTATTATTTTTGTAATACATCTCTGTTTTGTTACGTTGTGAGTACATGTGCGCACTGTTCTATGTATTCTTGGAGTCGGTTGAGGGGGCTATATTTTTTCGTTCTGGCTATCGCTCGTTATTGCAATAATTAGTATGGCGCTGAACCTGAAGTATGTTCTCAGGTTGCGTGTTTAGTCATTATGTAGTGTAGTGTATCTATGAAAACTCTTCCTCATTTAGCCTTGCTGATCGTTGAGTTTCTTTTTTAATCCGAGGAGTTGCGGAATTCGTTTACGAATACTCACCAATTGTGCGGACTGGTGATTATGCTGGTCTCCCCGCCGGATAGCCAACTTCCGTGCCCCCCCCCCCCCCCCCCAGCTAGACTACCAGTGAAACTGCCACCTCCGTTTTACCTCCCCTGACCAGGTACTATTTTCGGTTGGCGTCTAGTTGGGGGGTCCGTGTCCGTCTCGTCGTCCTATTTCCAGTCATCTATATACTGTTTTTCGCGTCAAGTCAGTCAAGTTAGGCAGCCGTCTGCGTTTTATCGTCGTAGTATTGTCTCTGTGTAAGTGGCAACCTGCCGCCACTGCTCCTTTCCCCGGAGCATCACCCCACGATATTATCGAGGGGTGATGTCGATTCCCGAGGCCGCTTCTAGTCCCTGTCGTTCTTCTGTCCAGTGGTCGCATTTGAAAAATGTGTGCTGCACATCGTCTGGTTCGTGCCCACAGTAAATTCTGTCCAGTGTCTGTACTTTGTTCATGTTGTGTAGGTACCGTCTGAAGTATCCGTGTCTCATCAGCAGCTGAGTGAAGTAACAATTTACGTCCCCAAAGACCCGTTCGACCCACGCTTTCAAGTCCTTTATTAGTCGTCTCGTCCAGTTACCCGTCGTCCCATCTACCCAGCGTTGTTGCCACGTTTACAACATCCTGGTTCTTTCCGTCTATGCCGCGTTTTGTCGTCCGGTGTCCTCAGTTCTTTTATAGATCCTCTTGTGCTCGACCGCAGGAAGATCGATGGGTATTACGCCTGCCACCACCAGCACTGCCTCTGCTGAAACAGTCCGGTAGGAGCCAGCGACCCTCAGAGCGCTCAGTCTTTGTACTGTCGTCATTGTGTAGCAGTATTTTTTCGTACCTAAGGAATCTGTCCAGATCTGCGCAACATAGAGAAGGAGCGAATGATTCGTTGACGTTAAAAGTCGTCGTTTTCTTAGTCTCAGTCCACTCGTGTTTGCGCGACCTAGAGACGCCACCCTTTGGGCTGCCTTTAGAGCTGTCTTTTGTATGTGAGGCCAGGCGGTCATCTTTGTGTCCAACGTCAGTCCCAACTACTTGATTCCCCTCTGATCTCGATCTCGTCTGTGTCGATCTCGCCTGTATGCTGATCGTTGAGTTATTATTATTATTATTATTCCCTTCCGATGGATTGCCACCTTGTCCTATGGGAAGGGAACACTCACAGTGGTCTACCAAACCAGGTATGTCACTGCAGGGGTCAAGCGCAGTCTTGTAGGCAGGAGACCCAGAATCAAGAATCCCACTATACAAGTTGACTTAGGAGCGAACTTTACGGCACAGGGAGTCGGTACCCCAGTGCTGGCGTCTGAACAGAGTGTGAAAGCAGGCCGACAGGCACCGTTATCCAAATACTGCAGCCCAAAACCAATCAAACATATGGCTGGATCAAGGGAGAATGTTACAAGTGAAGATGGAAAAACCCCTTTCGCGGGAAAATCAAGAGCCATCAGATCTCCCCAATCTTCACAAACACCGAGGACAGAGGAACAATCCAATGGACCCCCCCCCTCCCCAACGCATAGAGCAGGAAAAACAGCCCCACAGAATTCTTCCATCGAAGATTACATTACAAATGCAAGGAAGATGGAGAAGAAGAATTAGAATAATGCAATGAAGTCCTGAAATCAATAAGTAAATCTATCAAAGGGCAATTCACGTCAGTACAGTTGTCAAAAGAGGAATAGCTGACTTAGAGCAGTCTATCGATATCATTCGAAGCTTTAACGCTTCATGGAAGTCCGCCCAGGGTCAGAAGAAACCGGGAAATACAGTCAGAAGACCGACCAGAAAACGAAGGACAAAAGCGAAAAGTAAACAGCCTCATGATAGCCGAAACAGAGAAAATGAAAAAAGGGCAAACCAAAAAAATCAGGAGGAGATATCCGAGAAAACCTCAGATACCTTCGTACAGGTTACGGCGCGGAAGGCATAATGGAGAAAGACGAAGAACGAGGAAATAAAGGAAAAGGAGCAGCCGCCTAGGAATCCCCTGATCAAGTTCGCGGAAGATAAAGGAGACCAGACCGAAACAAAGAAAGGAGGATAAAACGGAGAGACTACTAATAAAACCTGGGGATGGAAAATCCTTCGCAGAACTCAAGGAAACGCGAACTAAGGGTACCCCTGAAGCGTCGGGAACAGAGATCGAAGCTATCCGACAAACGCGCACGGGCGATGTCTTCCTATAATTATGAGATGGCACCTTAGATAAGAAACAATTTAGAGAGGACCGAAACGGTATCCTCGAAGACGGAACCGCAGTACAGGAATTTAAACCTATGACGACCGTGGAGGAAGTCCAAATCACAATTGGAAAGAAACTCGGGGATTTCAAAAGAGAATTCAAGGTATCTCTCACGAAGGAAAACTTCAGAGGTCAGAAGCAAGCCTTCCTCCGGATCAGTGAAAAGGGAGCAGAACACCTCATTGAGGCTGATAAAATCAAAATCGGCTTGATCATCTACAGGGTAGACCATCTGTCGGTACGTTTTTGAATTTCGTCGTATGACAACGGCAAACGAGCTACAGACCCGAAGTTTTTACAGTTCATTAGCCATACTGTCCGCGGCACGAAACAATATTTCAAAACGCTCTTGAAAAGCGTTTTGAACTTTTTAAAACTTATTTTCAAAGTCAGTGCTGTGTCGCCGAAACTGTGCGAATTCTGAAAAGAAATATGGGTCGTGATAAAGCACTCACCGAAGGTGCTATACGCAAATTGGTGAAGAAAGTTCGTGAGAAAGGGATGTTAGTGGATGACAGAAGTGGTCCCAGAGCTCGGACAGTGCGCACACCCGAGAATATT
>JAPYZU010000724.1:0-23474 GCA_030523005.1 Tryphoninae sp. B BG-2022a
AAAAAAAAAAAAAAAGAAAAAAAAAAAAAAAAAAAACAAAAAAAAAAAAAAAAAAAAAAAAAAAAAAAAAAAAAAAAAAAAAAAAAAAAAAAACAACAACAACAAACCAAAAAAAAGAATGATATCTCGGCCTTGAGAGGTGAGCTGGGGCAAGGGGCCGACGAGCGGGAGAGGGAGGAGAGGGAGAGGCGTGCGAGAGTATCGAGAAGTAAAAACAACATGGATTCGGATGATCGTCGTCGTACCGATCGATCGTTTCTCGATCGCCGATCCCTGGTATTACGCAGACGTGCAAGTGGGAGACCAGCTACGTGAGTGCACGATCGATCGAACACGGGATCGGCTTTCTCTCTCTCTCTTTCTCTTTCTCTCTCGTACCGAATTGCCGGCACCGGGGGAATATCATCCCCGGAGATGGGAAACGCGAGGAGCGCAGGTTGCAACGAAAGACGCATAAAGCAAGATGGATACGAAAAGGGACGTGGAAAAAAGTGGGTGCGAGTGAAAAAAAATAAATAATAATAATGAAAGAAAAAGCAAAAAAATATTCCGGGAAAAAAAAACAAGAGGAGAAATAAAAATGCCAAAGAAACGAACGATGAGGAACGAGAGAATTGGCAGAGGGAGGGAGGGCGCCAACGCGTTCTTTCGATCATTTCGCTCCCCCGCACCTCACCCCCTCCCCCCCTCCCCACCCACCTATGAAGCTACCTGCCGGTTTGTTCAATAATCTCTTTCCATTGACGCGCCATCCTAGTGTTTGATTTGTTTCTTCACTTTTGAACCAGGGACGAAATTCAAAGGAGAAGAAGAGATGGGGAGGAGGATAAAGGAGGCGTGAAGAGATGAAGAAGCAATTGACCGATGCCTCTGGTTCATTCACGAAACGTTGGTCGAGGTAATAATGGAGGAATCGTAAGAAATTACGAAGTACTTTTTTTTTACTATCGATATTTTCATACGCAATGTATCAAAGATGCGGTACGATCTCGTAGGGTTAAGAAGAATTTTACATTTTTTTTTAAAAACTCGAGTGAGGTAAAGGAAATTTTTGACTCGTGATAAAAAATCTAGGGGCGAAGAGGGTGAGCGAGGGTTGAGAGGTGAAACTAAACGAGGTAATTAAGAGAAGCTTCGATGTCGATGGACTCGTTAAGGATCGAAGTATCGTGGGAAGGAGTGCAACTAACGAGAAGAAAATGAAGCAAAGAGGGTGGACGAAGGGGTGGTTTAATTCCAAGGGATGGCGTAGGCTGAATTTTTCTTCAACTCCTGCGCACCTTCGTGGCAGACGCGGGAAGAAGGTGTCAGGGAACAAAAAGGAAACCGCAACACGCTTAGCTTCAAAGGGGATAAAGAGTCGGCGATATGGGGGTGAGAAAGTGGGAAAAGGGGGTGTGTGTAACGAAGGAGCGGAACGGCTACTTAACTTTGATCAGGGCGTGACCACCGATGAACGATCGGACCAATCACAAGGAAACTGTATCGAGAACATAAAAAAATATCAAAAACTACCCTTAGAACCATCCCTTAATATCGTTCTTTCCATTTTTCACGTTCGTTCAAAAAATGCACTTGGCACAAGTGTGAGGTTAGAAACGTATCCTTAACCTTACTCGAATTTAAACGAAGGGGTTGAAACAAGGGGATGAAAGGGATGAAAATAGTTTGTAATTCTATCATAAATCGAATATCGTAGTTGAAAAAGGAGCGATGAATCGTTCGAAGACGTAGGAGAAGTACAGGACCATGGATCGTCCACTTTTCGTTCTGTCGACAACGATAAAACGGCAGCCCGACGTCGGGGAAGAGGCCTGTTCAACTCAGACTTCCACTGCGTTCGCCGCTCGTACGCTGTGGATGCTGTATACGTCTGTACGTGCGTCTATATGTGTGTGTGTGTGTGTGTGTACGCCACGCAGAAGCGGTAGATGGGCAACGGGCAGGTTGAATGTCGTTATTACGTTGAATTAGAGGGTGCAGAGCCGGAACGAGGTATGAAACTATTACCTCCCGCGAAACGACCGACGAACCGGACGGGGTCCGAGAGCCTCACTCGTGTTCTGTAAAACCCCTCTAGGCCCATTCCACACCCTCGACTTCACGATACAAGGAAAGGGGAAAATAAGACGAAGGTGGAACGAGAATTTGCAGCGGAAGAACCGTGACCTTGTCCATTGGACTTGCGAGAAACCTCGAGAATATTTATCTTAGTACCTACTATAATATTTGTCCGGGACCGGAAATTGAATCATAAGGGTACACGAGGGAGGATTTGCGTATTTTTGTTCTTTTTTTTTGATCGATGAAATTATTTTATAGTCGAATAAAACAATTTTGAGAAAATTGATGGAAAGAAAAACTCACCCCCGTCTTAAGAACATAAGGGTACACGAGGGATGATTAACAATTTTTTTTTATCAATAAAATTATTTTATAGTCGAATGAAACAATTTTGAGAAAATTAATGGAAAGAAAAACTCACCCCCGTGTTAAGGACATAAGGGTACACGAAAAATGATTTGCGATTCTTCTTTTATCAATAAAATTATTTTATAGTCGAATGAAAAATTTCTGAGAAAATTGATGAGAAGAAAAATTCACCCCCGTGTTAAGGACATAAGGGTACACAAGGGTTGATATGCGATTTTTTTATAAGTAAAATTATTTTTTAGTCAAATGAAATAATTTTGAGAAAATTCATGGAAAGAAAAACTCACCCCCGTGTCAAGGACATAGGGGTACACAAGGGTTGATATGCGATTTTTTTTATCAATAAAATTATTTTTTAGTCAAATGAAAAAATTCTGAGAAAATTGATGAAAAGAAAAACTCACCCCCGTCTTGAGTACATAATGGTACACGAGGGTTGATTTGCGATTCTTTTTTTATCAATAAAATTATTTTATAGTCGAATGAAAAAATTCTGAAAAAAATTGATGAAAAGAAAAACTCACCCCCGTGTTGAGGACTGTGCTTATAACAATCTTGATGAGCAGTGGTGTTTCCTAGATGCGTCGCCGAAGAGGGTGACGTTCCAGTGGTCGGATTCACCAAATTGTTCGGATCGTCACACGCGTTACCACTAGAATTTCCATTCGCGTTCGCGTTCTGTTGCTGTTGCTGTTGCTGTTGCTGCTGCAAATGTGTATGACTGGTGTCACCGCCGGTGTTCTGATTGTTGTGATGATTCTGATGATGATGATGGTGGTGATGATTGTGATGGTGCTTGTTACGACGATAGGACTCGAGCTCTCGAAGGTGGGACGTGAATGACGTTGGGGCGTCCAGAAACGGTCGTTGACCCAGACCTAACGCCCGAAACTGCTGGTGCTGTTGTCCTGGAACGTTACGAGAAAATTCATTTCTCTAATAATCGTTGGACAATCTCCTCGCAATAATATTCTTACGTCAACCATTTTTCAATCAATCATAAATTAAAAAAAAAAGAATCGATCAATTAAAAAAAACGTCATTACAAGGTCATTTTTCATCAAATGACATTTCACCCTTTTGGACAAATTTTTTGTACTCTGGATAAATTAATCAAATTCATCTTTTGTCACAATTAACGATAAGATTATTATAAAAAAAAATCAGAAATTCTCCATATAACGCGAATATGATATTTTTGATTTCGTTTTGTTGATGAATTTTCCATCGAGAGAGTGGGAAAATTGGAAATTTTCTCGTTAACAGTCTACGCTTTCATTTCGAGATCAATATTGTTCGATGTATATGTGTATTATCGGATATTGCAGTGATCGTGGTCGAAACAGAGTGCTGTAACTAAGGAACTCAATCCCTGACATTCCTCCGTTCCTCTGTAACAGGCAAGGGCTAGTACCGGTTCCCCACTGGATTCACGGGCTCATTTAATAAGCATTAAACGGCAAATTCCTAGCGTACATGAAATTTCCTCCTCCTTCACAATCTCCATCTTTGTGATAACCACACAAATACCTTACAAGATTCCCCACACGTGTTTCGTCCTTGACAAAGCTGTATAATCACCTCTAAATTTTCAAATCAATTATACGACATTGTCCTAACTTCAATCGTTACACTTCAATCGAGAAATGCATCTTCCATCAAATTCGCGATAGTTGGAATTCGTCGAATAATATTGATCAATAAATCTTGATCAACGTCCCTGGAGCATTCTCGATCCTAAATCCGAAGTTCTCTGGCCAATGACGATCCAGCTTCGTCGCGATATCGAAAAATTAAAGGATAAAAAGAAAGTAAAATTTACGGGATCGAAACATGGAGATACTCGGGAATTGGTGAACTCCCAGACTCTTCCCGGGACACGAAAGAGATAGAATGAAAGAGAGACGGAGTAACTGCTGACCGAGCGGTGAGCGACAAATAAATTTCAACCGCAAACTGCACGAAATCGTCGGAAGAGTCCAGATGGTCGGTTCTCGGCTTTCGATCACTTCACTCTTCGTGCAATGTTCTACTCGCTATACTCTCGAATCGTACGATTACGGCTACTATTCAATGTTGCTATAGCACGATACATGGAAGAGTCCCTATTCTTTTTTGGGGCCCGTCTGTCCGCCCTCTTTTATTTTGTCTATTTTGGCCATTTTGTGGATTTTTCCAGACAGCGACAAACTATGTCGATTCATTCGAGTCGAAAGAATAAGAATTGTGGGAGGAGAACGAAGTAAATACAAAAATAAAATGTATATATATATGTATATATATACATGGATAATAATATAAAGAATATTGATGCAAGAATGCAAGTGTATCGAGAAAAATGCAGGAGATATGAAAAAAAGAAGAAGACGAAAGGTTGGGGTTGAATGGAAGAGCGAGGGTGGGGGATGGGGTGAAGGATTTCACGTGCCCGCAGGCTCCCACGACTTCTCGTGCTTTTGTTTTCATCTCGTGTACCGGACGTGCGAGTGCTGGTCATAATTTCCCCCGAAACGTTTGTACTACGATCGTCCACCGTGCAATACCTTCGAGTCGGGACCCCTTTTGGCTCCTGCAACCCGCTCTCGATTGTTCATTCATTTTTTTCCCTTCCGCTCTTTTGTTTCTTCTCTCTCGCTCTCTGGTGTTTTTTTTCAGTCTTATGTTATTTCTTTTTTCTTCATTTTCGTCTTTCATTCAATGGACGCTTTGTATCAAACCGGCGATTTAAGACGAACCGAATAATGAAACACGTGTAGTTCACTTTTGGGTGTAACGTTGGATCGAACTGACGAGGAGGTTTATTAAATTTATCGCGATAAAATAACAACGACACGTGTCGTTTGATCTACGAAAGAAAAATAAATTATTCGTATAGCTAGCGCGGATTTTTTTTTGCGGTGATAAATAAAGTCGTCGATAATAGACGTGAAAAATATATATTGTTGTAAAATTTTTATGTTAGAGCGTGCCTGCGAAACGAATGTTTCGGCAACGCGGGAGACCTAGGCCTCTTATCTAATCAAAGTGTGGCACGGCCCCGCATGACGGAAATAGCGCGGCTTTCCTCCTCTTAAATAGCTGAACCCAGCTCGCTGACTCGAAATCTTCACCCCACCTTGCGTCTTACGTCCTTCTTGACTGTATCGAATAAAATTGAGGCGATAAAACGCTCGTTCAAAATATGAAGACACGTCGCAGTCCTGTTTTTTTTCATTTTCCTCATTTCGTCATCAATTTTATAACGATTCAGTCATTGTTACGTGTCCTTTTGTATTTCGTTCAAAAATTCTATCAAAATGGGCCTGGAATGTGAAGAGAAACATCGAGATGTCAATCGTTGTAATAAAATGGGATTTACCCCAAGCTCGGAAGTAGGAAAACAATTGATATGTCGGTGGTATGGTATGGTATTTAATTACACGCTGAATTTTCGTCCGAAATGCGACGACTGCTGGAGAGCGGAAAGTCGACGAGGACACGATATCGATGATATAAAAAAAGCTCAAACGAACATTCGTGATTATCCCGTGTATAATGAGAGGTGACAGGTGTCTGTTAGGCGCCACGTCGCATTGTTACCAAACAATGAATAGGGCCAGGCATAGCCTGGTCGTTGCATTATTATTCGACATACAGGAGAAGACCGGATCAACACGCAGCGAAAAACAAGAAGAATTAATGCCAGTGGGGAATATGGATCTACACTGTATGCTGTGGAAGTTTTTTGTTTTCTTTTAATATTATGCGCATAATATAACACGATAATACCGAACATGCAGCGTGAAAGTTGTAGCGCGTCACCACGAGCGTCGCCGTTTCCGTGTGCCAACACGATCGTCCTGTCTGCAATATGTCCTATTTTGTGCCGGGTTGCCTGCGACCAATTTCGTGCAACACACGCATCTCTCGATACATATATACTAGAGAGGGCCTTTTTATACAGCCGGAGTGTCTTTAGCCATAATTAAATAATCGACTGATGGTGGAGTAATCCGAGTTAACGTTAGCTTCTCGCGCGCTGCATCTATAAATCAGTTACGAATATCGTCCTGACATCGGGTATTTATCGTCACCAGAGGGTAAAAATATCTTTCGTTATAATGAATGAAATAATATTTTTCAGTTTCGAGCCTCCTTGAGAAAACTTCGTGAGCTGTGCAAGGCAAAATGGAAAAGTTTAGCGTACATCATCGATTGCACTCTCTCGACGTATATGATAGAATGGGGAAAAGAATCATAGGTACGTTAGCAAATGGTGCATGCATGCGGATGTGCTCGAACAACAAGAGGAAGAGCAGGAGGGGTGGGATTGTACACTAATTTTCTGCGTGCATAAAGGCGTGCGCCAGCTACACTGGACGGTCTGACTCCCTGCATCATTTCCCCATCTCATCCCCCCCTCCATCCTCATTCGGCCGTTCCATGTCCCCCTGGTTCACTCCGATACAAGCGTAAAACACGAGCTAAACGAACACGCACACGTGCCCCGCGTCGGGACCACTGCATCATCGCGCGCCATCTGCTCCGTAATGACTCCCATTACCGCATAGTCGACTTTGCGTGAATTATCGGCGAATTTTCTGCGAGTCCCTCGAACGTACTTACCCCTCGCATGTCCATCGCTTCGAAGCTGTTTGCTTTTATCGTAACGTTGAATTTTGTTTTTTGTCTCGCTTCGAGTTGATAATTATGATTATCACTTTGATACTTACTGGTTTTCGATCGTGGCTCCCGTGGTCCGTCCACCGTTACTTTTATCGCTCTCGTGTACGTCGCAACTTGCGGCGGTGTCGTCGAGACGGTGATAGTGATGCTGAAACTCTTCCCTGCAATTACGAAAAGTATTTTTTTTAATTCTTCAACCCCACTAAAATCTCCCATCAATTCAACAAAACTTTAACGCTAATTAACTTCGGATCTAAATTTTACTCGTTATTTCTGGATAATCATCACTTTTATCGAACACTAAAGTTGACTAGCAACAAACGTCCCTCTACAAAATCCACATTTCATCTCGAAAGAAAGTCAGCGAGGGAATATATCGGAGCGTTCTCAAGAGGTGTCGTGTGGATTTCATGCTTCCTCGTTGCGTCACGAGACACTGCGGTAATTGCTTTTGCGGCTTAATGGGTCGTCAATTATCACCGGTGTGGTTCAGCACGGAAGGGAATTAAAACTTTGTTGCATTTCAGTAGCCAGGTAGAGCGTGTAGGTCGCGTAGTACAAACGGAACCAGAATGAAAAGAGGAATCAGCTTTGGTCGCATAGAACAAATTCCTCAAGTACAAAACTGATAAATCACTCATTCACTCCTCGAGATGAAAGTTCGATCAAAGTTGCACGACGCGAGTCAAATAATCGGAAGGAAACTCGAGATAAGAAGTGAAACAAAAGACGGCTGTCTAGCGGAGGTTGGAGGGAAGAGAGGAATAGTCGCTAGAACGTCGGAGGGTGGAGCACTCGTGTGCGTATATCATCGTCGAAGGTTCCTCGAGGTTGAGGGTCCGGGTATATTAATTCCCTCTCCATAAACGTCCGTCCGGAGAGATTAACTACGGGTTCTTAAACCGAGTCAGTCGTTCGCTAATACGCCTTTGGTAATTCGCGCCGCCTTCTCCAGCATGGTGTAGAGCTGCGCCACGGTCCTGCTCTCGCTTCCAGTGCCACAAAACTCACGAAAGAGAGGGGCTGCCTGGGATTTGCGGGTTTCGTTAGAAACTTAATGTCCACCCAAGAGAGAGTTGAAAAGAGTGTGAAAGGTCCTGGAGTCCGTAAGAGCGTCTACCTTTAGACTTATGGGGTGCTAAATGCCTGCCTCCAACTTCCACAGCTAGGAGGCAACCATCGGTTCCACCTCGCAATAAAATCGAAAACTAGACAGAAGCCGATGCAACGTTCCAACGACTCATCCACTTTCGACATTGTCTCATCTGACTAGAACAAAGGATTTGGCCACGTGACTCGTTGTGAAGATGCCCTTACACGAGTGCTCTGGTTCGATCGCCGACCCTCGCCCATGACACCAAACAAACACCTGTACTTATCTTCGACCCTTTCATATCGCGCCCTACATCCTTTTCATCCCTTTCATCCCCTCATCGATCCAAGAACCAACTTCGTTCCATCCAGTTTCAACTCGGTCGCTTTTCGATACATCAGTCAAAACCAAAGTGATCCATACGGAACTGTAACCCTACACATCGCACGGATTCATCGTTTTTTGGCTGTTAAACGTCAACGATTTATAATTGTCTACCCCGTTCGTTCGTTGTTGCACATACACCCCCTCTCCCCTCCCCCTTCGAAAACTCCCCGTTGCAAAAGCGCTCTGTGTCTGTCAACATGATAACCTGCATCAAACACCACCGCGTCGCAACAACGACCATTCACTCCGCCTCGTTCGCGTAAACGTGGAGAGATCCCCCGCGGGAACTGCAACTGACTGGACGCGGGCTCGCGGGGCGCCGCGGCCGGCTGGGTGCGTTATATCATACAGATATAGGGAAGTCCTAGCGCGTTACGGTCCTATACACACATTCTGGTCGCTATGACCAGCAGGTAAATGGCTTGCAGCGGATCCGGCATCCCGGCGTGTCCCAAAACGTCGACCCGCAAAATTCTGAACCGTTCCAATTCGACTCTCTACCCCCCGGTTCGATCCAACTCCCTCGTCTCCAAACCCCTGGTGCAGCATCCACCCCTACCCCTCTCGATGCTTTCCGTTTCGCAATGGTGCTTTCACTCGGGCTTCCAATAGCTTCTCGCTCGCTCTCGCTGTTTTCATTTTGAGCGTCCGTCATCTCCTCCTCGTGTTATCATCATCGTTTCAATCATGTCCTTTTTGCCACATACATACCACAGACAGAAATTCAACACACCAATCTCTCTCTCGCTCTCTCTCTCTCTGAACCGCTCCGACTCGCTTTTCCACTGGGGTGCATCAAAGTGCCAATCGAAGTACCAAAACTATCGTCAAATCGCGTTCACAGTGGATGTCAGGGAAGAATTCAAAACCGGAATTAATTTGACCATTCGTCGTGACTGAAACGTCATTGCAACGTAGTGCGAATAGTTTTGATAAATAGCTATCGATACATCGATATTCATCAATATTTATCAACGAATCATAATCGATTATGTGGAACCAACTGCCTCAAGTCTGGAATTCCAGGCTTCTTCGTCAAAACTCTCAAACTTTGAAAAAAAATGGCAAAGTAAGAAAGAGACAATAGTCACATACTCGTCAATAGCCAGGAAAGGAATTCACTTCCATCATGCATCTTCACTGACGAGAAGCGAGTGAAAAGAGGATGCTACGAGTCGTATCGGTATACGATTGGAGAGATTTCATGGAGCATGTGACGAGTCGAGTGGATTCGTGAGGACAGTTGAAACGTATAAAGGTATAAACCATGCTCGATGGAAGGAGAAACGGTGCATAACCCAGAGCATGAGCCACACGCTATGTACCGATCTATATATATATCTACATATGATTGAGAGAGAGAGAGAGAGGAAGAGGAAGAGGGAGGCTGTATAGAACTGGAGAAACCCAGGCGAGGTTCACGGTGGGTCCATCGCATTTGGGGCTAATAATGCCACACGTTCCAGGTCCGTCCGCTACCGCCCTCCCCGTGTCCACGGGATCTGCGGTTAATACTCGATGATGGGAACGGTCATCTGCAGAGACAGGGAACTCGCTCGGTCTCTCGCTTTCCTCCCGCACTCCCACCAACAAAGCCTCCCTCGCAGCCCCCCCCCCCCCCCCCACGACCCACCCCTACTACTCACCCCACCCCTATCTCCCGCTCTCTCACCCTCTGTACTTCGCGACCTCGTGCATTTACAGAACTACCGCTGCTGCTGCTGCTGTTGGATGACGCTACTGCATGGACACTAGATCCGCGAGAAACGGACGGATGGACACTTCGCCCGTTTCAACGTACCGACACGCAAAATCGTACCACGCGCGTTTCTGTTTTCATGTACACGGCTAACTATGGAACGAAGGGGTTGTTGAGCTTCGCACGAGACTGTATCCACGTCAACGCGCTTTCCTCCTGTCGTCACTGACAAATAGCGCGTCTCGAAATTTTGATGGAATTGAAAGTTTGTTGATTTCTTTTTCCTTTCGTTGACAGTAGAGAGAAAGAAAGAAGGGGGTATGAGAGAACAGTTTCCTAGGGATGTTATGATGGATTGGATAGAAATTTGAAGGATTCTGTGGTCTAAACTTGATCAACGTCAGAGTTTGAAATTAAATCACGAGACTTTCGTGATAAATTCGAATTTTGTAGAAAACCACATGATTTTTTTTTCTTTCTCAATGATCGAGGGGTTGATAGGGTGAACCGATTCTCGTTTTCTTTCGTTCTAAATATTGGAAACATTCTCGAGGGGTAGTTTTATATGAATTTGTTAATTTCATTATTCGAGAACTTTTATTAAATTATCGATGGAATTTCGATTTACTTTTCATTCGATTAAAAGTCGTTCGCGATATTCCGTGCGTATGTTAGGTCGGTGGATAACAGTTTTCAACGTAGGAATGCAAAGAGATTTTTAAAAATCTGAAATGTCGAGAGAAATGGGAGATATCCTCGATTCAACGATGGAAGGACATCAGGATGTCCATAGGATTGTTCGAATAATCACATCACTAGCAATCGAACGCATTTCGATCTATTGCCTTCCGTATATTACTAATTACAGGCGTTGATGAAGAGCATCCATTTTAGGGGTGAATTTCGAAGCGGGAATTAAGGGGGTTCGCGGGAGAGCTCACGATAAGTCTCCCAAGGGGTGGAGGAGAGAACGCAGCATATTTCCAACTTTCATATATCGCTACGATGACTCGTCGAAATATTTCAATAAACAAACGAACTAAAAAATAATTTATTCGCAATTCTCTCGCAACTCGTAACCTTTCCTCGAGTTCCAACGTATAATTCATGCAAGAATTCTCAAGGTCGTAAAACATCAATTTTTAACGAAAACTTTATCCTCCCAGCGTTTTAACAAACGCGAATGAATTTTCCTTAATTATCTCAACAATTTTTCGCACACGTGGCAAAGTAACAAAAAATTCCAATTTTTCTATGTTACAAAAAAAAAATTGACATAATAAATGAAAATGAAATAAGGAAAAATGAATTTACGAATAAAAATAAAATCGATTCGTTTGTAAAAATCGTATGCGGATTTTTTACTTGAAAAAAAAAAAGAAAAAAGAAAAATGAAACAAAATCCTGAAAACAAGGGAAAAACAATTTTGCTAAAACGCAACAACGGCGATCCGTGGGGTATTGTTTTTTTTTTCTTTTTTTTTTTTCGTTTGCTTTGACGGCATCGCGGAAATCCCTCACTCGCCGCGTATTCCCAAATTTCGCGTATCAATTTTGAAGCGAACCAATCAAATTAATGAACTCGCCGACGAAACAGCGTTGTCCGATAACGCGTGTATGTTGCGGGACGAAGAACGAATGCGGAGGTAATGGGAGAGATGTGGGTTTGTACAAGCCGTGAAAACGATGCTCGTGGTGATAGCGTCGCTGATTGTGCAACGGATCAATTGAGAAAGCCTCCGGGCATCGGTCGCGCATTACAACTCCCTCCCTTGCCCGTAGGGGTTGTTGTCGTATCAATTATCGAAATTGAAGACTATCGGCTTATGACGACAAATCTTGAGCCAAGAAACGAATCGTTTCCGTCACAATCGATTATCGATAAATCAAATCGATTACCGATAAATCAAATCGATTATCGACAAATCAAATCGATTATCGACAAATCAAATCGATTAATAATTTTCCTAGGATCTTCTTCATTCAAAAATAATAATAAATTATAACGATAAATCTGAATCAAAGAAACGAATCTGTCCCATCAAAATTGATGATCGATAAATCAAATCGATTTAATCACTCGCCTGGGATCTTTTTGATTAAAAAATAATAACAAGGACAATGAAGAAAATTGATTGATCGCGAAATAAAAATTCGTACGAAGCAATGGAAAAAATCGGCGAATCGTTGATTTATTGATCGATTCCGATGAGTTAACAGAGTACTCTTGCTTCCGGAAATGAGCGACTTGTTTCATCCCCCGGCCCCCCCCCCCTCTCCTCCTACCCCTGTCTCCTCCACCCTCGTAAAGCCTACGCTTTTATCCCTCTGCCCCGTACTAGAATCGCGGAGCATCGTCGATTCGGTTGTAGCGGTGGTGCCCATACGAAATGACGAAACCACCTGAAAGATAGATGATGCTATTCGCGAATGAGGCTCGTTCCGCGAGCCGGTCAATCTATAACGCATCGTTCGACGTGCGTAGGGCTCAATCTGTACAACGGTTTACTCTCCCTCGTCCTCGCCACTGGCTTTCTCTCTCCCTCTTCGTTTCACCCCTTTACTTCGCGCGTCTATTTCGATTTTGTATTTCGCTGCTCTACGCGAGCCGATCCCATCGTCCATGCTTTATATATATATATATATCTATATATATCGAGCGAATACCGATTTCTCCAACCCTTGGAACGAACACCAACCCTCCCAAATTTCGAACTGGCTAGTACGTTTATATGCGAATAACCGTCACTTGATTGGAGTTCGTTATACGAATCGCGATTTTACATCGATCAATCGTACCGCGATTCTTTTTTTTCTCGATCGTGGGATAATTCAATTTTCTTCGAAAATAGAAACAAGATCGTTCGCTCGGTGTAAAGGATTAACTCGTGGTTCCATTTGTTACTTGTTATTGGTTTTTGAAAAGAGAAAATGAATTTTTTTTAATTTTGTGGTGAGATTTTTTCATCCCTCTGCAACCCTTGTTATTACTCACCCTGTTATTCTGAGGAAGAGCAAGCTAGAGATATTTTAGTCACTGCTTGAATACCTTTAGTACGACAGTTCGGAAATTAGGAAATTCGGAATTGAAATAAATTATATTATTCGAGGCTGAATTAACGAAATTATCATTTTTCATCCCCTAATTAACGTTTGTTCCTATTTTCCAATTGGAAACAAATGTTAATAAACGAAATGCAACGTGAGATCGTGGGCTTCCCGAATGAAAACAGATCTCATTTGTAACATCAGCAGGAGGTCATTCGGGGGTGGTTTGAGCGAGCCACCCCCTCGATATCGTTTCACGAGTGAGACAGAGCGAGAGACAGAGAGATCTCGCCGGGCGGCAGCGTGGTCGTGGCGTCACGATGATTTCTGATTAACGGTCAGTTGTTTCAGCCGATCCGGGGTCGCGGAAGGATGGAAAGGGGTTGAAGGACGCGGGAGTCTCATGGCCGACGACGAGTAATGACTATGGGAGGGAGGGGGTGGCAGTGCGAGGTCGGAAACTCGCGAACGCGAACGTCGATGCCTCGACTGCGTACCGAGACACGCGGAGGTCGATGCAACGATGAACAGAGGGCACGAGAGTAGCGGGCCCGGTCATGGAGGATATGAGAAAGGGGCGGGGGTGGGGGTAGCAATATAGGGGTGGTTAGGACGATGATGACGTTGATCAGCGTCGGCGTCGTTATCATTACAATAACCGAGATTTTAGAGGGTTTAGGCAGACTTCGTTCGATCCACCCCTAAGCTTAATCGAAAACCAACCCCATCCACGACCCCCCCCCCCCAACCCCCCTAAGAAATCGTACGTCACATTGTATCGAGAAGTTTTGAAAATTTTCCATCGATTTTTTTATTTAACTTTTTTCTTTGCTTTTTACTCACCCCTTCCACTTCTACCGACGAACCTGAGGTCGTTGAACTTAGCGACTTGATTCTTCATCAGGGCAGTCGCGTTTCGTAACTCCGCACAACAGTTCTCGTCGTTTCCCGCCCTTACTGTCACGAGGGTTCCATCGCCCACCTCCCCGAGGGCCACTACTTTGAACGCAACCGGTAGAGTCTTGTTCGAACGCCAATGCGTCGGTAACTGACTGCACAGAAAATATGGCGAGCCTGAAATTTCAAAATAAAAAAAAAATTTTTTTTTTTTTTTCATTTTTTTTTACAATTGTAAAATTGTGAATATCGTTTAATTTTTAAACGATCAATTTACGTTCGCGATTGTACAATACTTTCGAAGTTGTTTCCCATAATGTAATTAACGTAAAAGTTGGAAATAATTATTTTCGATATAATTTTTCCATAAATCGAAAAAAATCGTTTTTTTTTTTTATTGTGACTAATCAAAATTCCCAGTCGTTTCGACGAGGAAACGTCGTTTATCGTCCAATCGAAAAAACAATAACTCAAAACTATAAAATCAAATTTTGTTATCATTTCTCTATCGCGTTGTATCACTTTTTCACTCGATTTCTCGTAAAGCTATAAAAAGACAGAAACAAAAAGAATAATTGAAAAGCCTCGAAACATATTTTTTTCTGTGGCTAACCGCTGTTTGGTGATCAGCCTGTGGGGCACGAATAGTCGATAACTAGTATCGCGACAAATAGTTTAATCCCCCCCCCCCTCCCCCCTTTTTTTTATGCACACACAACTCGATACGATTTTTTCGAAAACGATGCATCATAAATTCCATCAAAACGCAAAAGTGACTTTGTATAAATTTATTATCCCACTTCGACCATCCAGTGATTATCGTACTTGATAATTCATCGAAGCGTACTCGAGGCTATGGTACCCTGTATACTTATTAACTCGTGGTTATTCGCGTCAAGCGTTGTCACGCGGTTGCTCGCACGTGATGATTTTTCACGCGTTGGACGATCGATTTTTCTTGACACGAAAAAACCAAAAAAATTATTCGTTAAATTTTTGCATTGTTTAATCAAATTGAAAATTGTTTATGAATATTGTTAATTGTTTTTAAAGTATATATTTATTTTATTAAATTGTTTTTATATATTTGTTTTTTAAGATGAAGGAAATATTGTAAGAAAAAAGGAAATTTGCAACGATTTTTCGTCCTCGAAATTTTTAGGACGACAGTTGGTCCGGCATACGGTCAAGAAAAGTGAGGTAATTCCTATTTAAGTCTACGGTGATGGTCCGGGGGTCTTCGTCTCGTCTCCGGAAATTTATAATTAAGGTCCTTCTAGAGCGGCAGGATTGCAGGCCGGAAGGTCCTTTCAACTATAGGCGGTTTTTTCGTCTCTTTAATACTCGAAAGAATGGAACCTTTCATTTATAGACAGCATAGATAATTACCGATCACTATTCTTCTTCGTTTTCACAATTCCAAATTTCGATGAATTTTTTGTTTTCTTTCAAAGATCAAAATTTTGAATTTTTGTTGTTTGACAGACATATCGATAAAAGTTTATAAATTGATAGTGAAAAAAAAAAATAATGATTTATTGTTTCGATCGGTAAAGAAAAAATCGAACGATCAATTGCAAAATTAAATCGAATCAGAACTTGAACTAACATCGACGATCTTACCAGTTTTTCACATTCATAGACAGCATTACCGATCGCTATTCTTCTCGTTTCCACAATTCCAAATTTCGATGAATTTCTGTTTTCTTTCAAAGATCAGAATTTTGAATTTTTGTTCTTTGACAGACATATCGATAAAAGTTTATAAATTGATAGTGAAAAAAAAAATTAACGATTTATTGTTTCGATCGGTAAAGAAAAAATCGAACGATCGGTTGCAAAATTAAATCGAATCAAAACTTGAATTAAAATCGACGATCTTACCGGTTTTTCGTCTCTTCAATACACGAGAGAACAGAACTTCTTGTCCATAGACAGCATAACTAATTACCGATCATTATTTTCCTCATTTCCAAAATTCCAAAATTCAATAAATTTTCAAATTTCCTTCAAAGAACAAAAATTCTCAATTTCCTTTTATCCAAACATCGTTCCATATCGATAATTAAAAAAAAGAAAATTACCGATATATTGTTTCGATCGGTAAAGAAAAAAATCGAACGATCGATTGCAAAATTAAATCGAATCAAAACTTGAATTAAAATCGACGATCTTACCGGTTTTTCGTCTCTTCGATACACGAGAGAACAAAACCTCTCGTTCATAGACAACATAGCTAATTACCGATCACTATTCTCCTCGTTTCCAAAATTCTTCAAAAGAATAAAAATTCTGAATTTCCTTTTATCCAAACATCGTTCCATATCGATAATTAAAAAAAGAAAATTAACGATTTATTGTTTCGATCGGCAAAGAAAAAAATCGACCGATCGATTGCAAAATCGAATGAAAATTTGAATTAAAATCGAAGATCTTACCCGTACGAACCAATTCACCGGGATGTTCGGCTTGTGCTTCACCGACGAGTCTCTCGGTCCACCAGAGCTCGCCGACGGCAGCACCCTCGCTCATCTCACCGGACCCTGTCCCGTCCGCGCTGTTAACACCGGTATCACCGCCACAACCCCCCGCGTCGTTATTTTCCTGATCCGTCGGATATTTCGGCTCGAGGACGCCTTCGCGATGAGGCGTCAACGACGAGCCCGACACGAGACCGGCACTTTCCCGATGCGAACCGACGGAACCGTAATTCTCGCCGCAGCCGACTGAGTCCACCGGGAGATGCATCCCATCGGCGATTACACGCACCGAGTGCACCGAGTGCCCCGGGCGCCCGTTACCCTGTGACTCCGTGATATTATTATTACTTTTATATAGATTTATTTAAAAATAAAATTGAACAACAAAACTATTACTCTCGATCACTTTTTTTGTCGTTGGAGAAACAAAAAAAATTCAACCGTTACTTATCGACCGAGCAAGATTTTATTTTACGCGGGAAATTCAAATTTAAATCGTTAGTTTGTTATTTTCCCGCTCTTTGTTTCAGTCGAAACTTTGGTAAAAGCTCTCAGGGTAATGGTGTTATTTTCTCGTGATGAGGAAACGAAGACATTTCGTTTTGTTTTGTTTTTATCACGATTTTGGAATTGTTACAATTTTTGTTACATCGAAATCGTTGGCAAACGATCGCTTTTGTTTCCGAGAGGTCTAGAATGTTATTCGAGATTTCTCGTTATTTCTCTCTCGCACTCGTACGACGCTCGACGAATCTCCGTTTTATATCTTTCTCATCGTAACACGAATTTTCATTTTCCTTCATCGAACCAAAAATCACATTCTCGTCGAAACGATTTCCCTCGACAAAATCCACGATCTTCTCTCACTGTTGCAACGATTTCTCACATTCTTTTCGCACATCTCCGCACCGAGTGTCCGATAAATTCTCCCGTCGACGAAACCAAATCGTCTCGCAACGTCGTCGATTTCTTCATTCCCAATGTCATTGTACAAAATTATTTTCGTATACAAATTCCCAATTCGAAAGTTTCCAACTTCCGGCACTGACGTTTCAACGACGACGTTCTAACTTTCTCATATTTTCTCAAAACGAATTAATAACAAATAACAAACAAACCAAAAACCAAAACAAAAAAAAACAATTTTTTATTTTCTCATTTTTGACAACTCACAGGAAAAACCCGACGAGTGGATAGTTTTCTTATGGAAAGTTTTGGCGCGGGCGATGAGCGAGCGGCGACGGCGAAGCTCGCGCGAGCGACGACGTGTCCTGAGTCAGTCGCGGACGACGGCGCGCGACGTAATGCCGCGGCGAGTTTTACCGCCGCGTGTTCCGCGGAAGCAACTCGGGACGGCCCAAACATCGGTGGGTAAACGCACACACGTGCGAGTCCGATCGTATCTACGTGGCTTACACACAGCGTCGAGAGCGTTGGCGTTGAGCTAGCGCGTTCCTCCGTCAGTTCGCGCGATCGCTTCGCTCTTTCTCTCTCGCTCACCGACTCGCCTCCCTCCCCTCCCTTGGTCCTCTCGCCACCCCCCACTCCGGACGATCTTTCGACTCCCACCGAGCGGATTTGTGACATAAATCCCCCCTCCCCTCCTCGCTTCGCCCCTCCCCAACCAAAATTATCCACCGTTGTCTTCGCATCTTCGGTTCTAATTAATCAGCCGGTGTAATAACGTCGATAAAATATCGGGGATTGATTTCAGCGAGATAAGGTCGAAATTGAGATTTGATCATTATCGTGTATGACCTTTTGCTCTTGAGAAAAAACTCGTAGCGATTGAAGGAAATGTTTTTGACATCTGGTGAGATCGTTAGACAGAGTTGAGTTGGATTTGAGTTTAAGAGGTTCAGGGAGTTTGTTTATTAGTTGAGGCGAGGTTTAGGTTTGACCTCGAGGACAAGGAGAATCGAAGATTTGAGTTTGGAGTTAGTTGTAAACACGAGGAAAGTCTTGTGAGTTTGATTTGACCTTGAGGGTAAACTTGAGTTAGCATCATGACTCGAGGATGAGGTTAGCTTTGACCTTGAGTGTGGACCCGAATGGACTTAAGGTCAGACTGGAAATTAAGTTTGTTTGGAGAATTTGATTTTTCTTGATTTACGTGCTTTTTAAGATTGATTCATGTCGCGTCATGGAGTTGATTGATTCAAATTTAAATTGAAACAACGAGGAAACTCCAGTGTCCAGCAGATTATTGGCATGTGGTTCTTCAATTCAATTCGTCTTTAAGTATTCGTTACGTATCTTTGGAAATCGAATCGTCAACTATTAATTCGAACGATATTTCTTGTACAAAATTGTTCGTTGTTTATTGTGAAAAATTTGAAAATGGAGGATTGTCCGTGCGTTCAAAATATTGTCGAAGGCAAGACGGTAAAGAGTGATGGGAAACGTTGCCAGCAGCCTCTTCGTTGACCGAGACGACGACGTCAGCATTGACGACACGAACGTGCCAAAAAATTCCCCGGGCTCAGGCTGAGTCGAGCTCCCGCTCGGTTATCGCGACTTTCCCACGAGTAGTGCCCAATCTTTCGACTCGCTAACGACGATACGGCCTAATCACGCGTGAGCCATTTAGTCAGAATTCACCCAGTGTCCCCGATGTGTGATTGTGCCTATTATTTTTTTTTTTATATTTATTTTCCTCTTTATTCTTGATTTATCAAGAGACCTAGCTAGAAAGCACACGGTGTCCACGTTTTCCAGCCCAAAGGCCTCTGTTAACCTGTCACCTGGAGGACTTTGAATCTTCTTATCACAAAAATTTTTCCCAAGGTCAAGGTCAAACTCAAGCGCGACGTTAAACAGAACCTCAGGGAACTTCGTGAGGTAACCAAGGTCAAATTCAATATTATGCACGAAATTCAGGACGAAGCCTGCAAGGTCATCGAGGTCGAGTTTAAGTTTGACCTTCAGCACAAACTTAAGGGCGAGTTGAAAAACGAAACAAAGTTCAAACTTGAGTCGAAAATCTGTTTCAAATTTGTATTTGTACGCATGGAAACGAAGATTCGAGCGCGAAATTTCGAATTAACATTTGTGTGAATTAACATTCGATTCTCGGTAATCTTGAGTCACGAAGGGCGTATGTACGTATAAACGTTGGACACAAAAGTTTCTTGCTGCCCACGCTTTCCACGAGCTCGCCGCTGTCTTTATCGCAT
The DNA here is from genome assembly GCA_030523005.1 of Tryphoninae sp. B BG-2022a. Classification (NCBI taxonomy): domain Eukaryota; kingdom Metazoa; phylum Arthropoda; class Insecta; order Hymenoptera; family Ichneumonidae; species Tryphoninae sp. B BG-2022a. The sequence goes on from JAPYZU010000724.1 coordinate 19,879, forward strand.
TCGTAGGAGCGGTACGTAAATAACAGTCGAGACACGATGAAGTCGCGGTTATGGAGTTTCCCGCCACCGCACTCGCAAGGCGTAACAAGTGTCCGCGTGACGTCACTACGAACTTCTGGAGGCGGAGCTTGCATCCGCGTGGTGGGGCACGACGTCGACAAACGCCCACCTCCCCGATACTCTCATTACCTCCAATCCCTCCTGGTCCTCCCAACTTTCATCCAGGACGCAATATCCTTCGTAACCTTTAATCGACCTTAAGATAACTTACGATCGTTATCTCCCACGACTCACCTTGTCATCCGCAACAAAATTTGACCTTGGAAAATTTTCACGATCGAAATAACAAAACTCGTCGCAATTTACCTAACGACCTTCGATGACATTGGATTTGACGAAGAAGCGTAACAAAACGAATATCGATGTAAACTTGAGAATTTGATGATCGAGAACCCGACACGTTTCTATTGGACGACCGACCGGTGTACAAAGGTTGCGCGCCACCCCTCGCGTGGTATACCATAACGCTATGAACAGCACGACTGCGACCGGGGGCAAAGCTGCTGCTACCGTTCTTTCCCGGTTATAACTTCGTGGTTTGCCAAAGTGAAGAGACCTGTTCAAAGTGGGCAGAAAGAGAGTAGAGAAGGTAAAGGGAAGTCCGAGCGCACGCTCGTGCGGTTTAACTCGTTCGTGCGAACCTGGGATGTGCCTCATTAACCCCTCGATGTTTCGAAGGAGGGGTGGGGGGTGGGAGCTGCAATAGCAACCGGGTCGTACAGCGAAGTCGATTAAGCAGCGTAAATTTTTCGGGCGTAGATCTCTCGGAACGTCTTATCGTGAAATAATCCTGAATAACCTTGAATGACCTTGAATGACCTTGAACGACCTTCAGCGACTTTGAATTTCCTCGATCTATAGGACATCGGCATCGGCTAGATCCTTCGATACGGACGATTCGAATCGTTCAAGCGTTGAGCTCTTTTTCTGATAAAGGTCAACCTTACGTCCTTCATTCGTCCTTGAAACGATTCAAAATGACAATTTTATAATATTTCGGAAATCGAAAGTTTCTGAAGTCGTTCGAGATGCGATTTTTTGATGAATTCGTCGCTGAGTCTTAGGATACTAACGAGTATTAAAGTTTTCGTCATGTATCAGCGCGATAAGGATAACGTCGTGGTCAAAATCCCAAGAACGTTCTCCGCCCATTCGACGCAAGAACGTATCGACGAAAACGTACGGGGGTGTGTTTCATATGCGTTTTTTGTATCGTTCCCGTCCCCCGTCGCGTCTTTTGGTCCCACCCACCGTTTCTTTTTCTTTCGACGCGTCTTATCGTCGCCTCATGGCCGACCAACGGCGATATTTATCGCTACTGGAAACGAGAAGCCGCAAATTCCCAGTAACCGGCTTGACGATGTCGAGAGTAAGAGAGTGTGCGAGAAAGAGAGAGAGACAGAAAACAGGATGTACAACTTTTTGAGACGAAAATTTTAGGAAATTTTCACACAATATTTGTCGACTTTCTTGGAAAAATCATACGGGAAGGTCCTAATGACCGTCGCCCCCGCGATAAAGCGACGACGATATTCACATTTCTGTTCTTTCCCCAATGAAGATAATTTCCTCTCTTGCATTTCATATTTTCCTTTCCTTTCAAAAAAATAATTTCATCAAAACTAAACGATTCTTCTATTTTTTTTATATCAATCTTTTTAATCGATAAATGAAATTCGTTTCGGTCGATTGAGACGTTAGTCAACGCGACACCTTTATTGTCTCCGATTAAGTCCAAGACGAATGATAATTTGCGTACGCAAGGATTCTTACCGAGGTCCTACATGGCCAAAAGTTAATCCAGACGAGAGCCTTGAGAATATAACCGTGTGGATATGCATAGCCGAGGATGCCGAAAGCTAATGAGCTATAAATAAGGGTCGAAGGGTGTTGGAAACACTGCCGTATACGCGTCTACACAACGGCCGACGGTAGACGCTCTCAAGTCTCTCTCTGTCTCTCTCTGCTCACCGGCCACTTGAGCTGACCCTTGCAATTAAAATCCCGTCCTAAATCAAGACTAGAAGGCTCCGATTAGACTCGCGCTCGCGTTAGGCTTAAGCCCTGAAAGCTCGACCTCATCCCCTCACTTTCACCTCTTTCCTTGTCTCATGGCCGATTTAAGGGTCCATTGAAATATTTGTATTATTTGCAACATTTAACTTTAATGCTCGTTCGGTCGAATACATTATAAAATATAACGTTTTTTAGGGGTTGAAATTGTTTGAAAAATAATAACGAGGCTTGCTTATTTTTTGAAAAAATAAAAAAATAGTTTTTGAGATTTTTATGGTTGGTTTCTTATGGATTGATTAGAGTGAAAGAGTATCGAGGGGTGGTCGAAGGGTGGTTCGAGACTCGAGCCTAGTCCAAGGGGTGGAAATGAATATTATCCCTTAATTCCGATCATTTTCAACGAAACGATGAAAATTAATCAAACTAATCAATAATTAATAATGATTTCAATTAAAATTAACAAACACACCCTTAATAATGTAAAATAAAATTAATTGTTTTTATATAAAATGTTTCCATCGAACAAGAATTTGCGTTTCAAAATTTGCGATCATTTTCAACGAAACGATGGAAATTAATCAAACTAATCAATAATTAATAATGATTTTAATTAAAATTAACAAACACACCCTTAATAATGTAAAACAAAATTAATTGTTTTTATATAAAATGTTTTCATCGAACAAAAATTTGCGTTTCGAAATTTACGATCATTTTCAACGAAACGATGGAAATTAATCAAACTAATCAACAATTAACAATGATTTTAATTAAAATTAACAAACACACCCTCAATAACGTAAAACAAAATTAATCGTTTTTATATAAAATGTTTCCATCGAACAAAAATTTGCCTTTCTAGGAAAATGTGAAAAATGCGATTAAAAAAAGGAATGAAATAAATAGAAACGGAAGAATCGCATTGAGAAAATAACGAAAAGAAACGCGAGCGAAAGAAAAAAAGTGTCCTTTTTCTTTTTTCGTCGTTTTTTGTTTTGTTTTCCCCTGTAACGAATGAAATGGAAAGAAGGAAGTAACGCACAATGGCTTAAACACACATACACACACACACACACACACACACACACACACACACACACACACACACACACACACACACACACACACACACAAATGCGTAAAAAACAAAACAAAAAAAGGAACGCCGGGCGAGCTTTCGTGACGCGCTAGGGAAGAAAACTTCGGGGGTTATACGTGTCCTTCATGGCGAGGATAAATAATCCCTCGACGACGGCGTATACATAGGGCCCAGCACGGTTTCCGTTGATCCAAAACACGCTTCCGTTTATTCCCGCGCGGCGGCGCGCGGGGCGCCTCGTGCAGTTAATAATCCTCCCGTGGTTGCGGGCACGCGATAAAAGCCAAAAAGTTTTGTGCGCGCAAAGCCCCCCTTACCCCCTCCCCCTCCCCCTTGCCCCTTTCTCCCTTCCTCGCCACCGAACGGACGAAGGAACGTACGGTGTACGAAGGATCGGACGAGACAAAAAAAAAACCAACGA
>JAPYZU010000725.1:0-23471 GCA_030523005.1 Tryphoninae sp. B BG-2022a
AAAAAAAAAAAAAAAAAAAAACCGGCGCCGTTTACAAGAAAGACGGAAGAGTCGAGACCGCACAAGTGGTCCTTTCTTTCCGCTCGCTATGGTTACTCACCGACTACGTACGATCCAAAATTATTCAAGATGTCTTTTTTCAATAAAAATTAAAAAAAAATTATAATTAAATCGAACTTAATTCTGAACTCGATCAAAACAATTAAAAATAATGAAATTCAAACACATTGCATAAGGTAAGAACGTGAGAAGTCTGGCACGAAAAATATGGAGATGGAAAGATATGAACCGAAGAACTCGAAACAGGAAGTGGCTTTGAGAGGACTGTCACGTGGTACACGTGTAACTCCTCGAAATAAAATCTTGTGTCGAGGATTGACGTATGTATATATATATATAGTGAAGGGTGCATTTACAGTGAACTGGGAACGACGATGGTGACGTCCAGAGTTGTCGAACGGAAACGGAAGAGAGAATAACGACAATGGTACTTGGTACATTATCGAAGGGGAATGGAGAAAGAAGAGTCGTGCGCGAATTGATAAGGCGATGGTCATAATAATGATAACAGGATTCTAATAATAATGGCGTTATCATCGTTATTATCTTGGTATACCACGTGACTGCATTATAATTGCAGCATGGTGCCCACCTCGAATTTTAATTTCGCCATAACTTCTCATTTTTTTCATGAAACGTCGTGAAAATTTTTGAGGACATGTATCAAAGTGGCAAGAATTAGTTGAGAGCAGAAGAAATAACGCGATTTGTTTATTAAGTCGGGAATAAAATAAAATTGGTGAGCGAGGTGTATCAAGCGAATTTTGAATCGACGATTATACGAAAGATAATAGATGGATGGGCGATTAAAAATATGTAATGGATCTGTGCCATTGACGAGAATACGGGACAAATGTCGTTTTTACGAAAACGTTTGTCCTCGCGGCACAATAAATTGTCGAATTCTCGAGGTGGAGAATTCTCGCGTCCACCTCGCGACTTTAACAATTTATTACTTCGTGACTAGGAATTCTTCGAGGAAGATAATAGTGTACATAGATTCTCAACGATGGCACGGATCCATGACGCATTATTAATCACTTTTCGCTGCCATACTTTCGGTGTAATCCGATGATAAAAAATTCGTACTAGTTCGTTTTTTGGCCACCGGACGGTCGGCGCGCTATACCCTCGACTGTTAAGGTCACGAGTATAATCCCGAGTAACAAGATCTCGCGAGACCCTAACATCGTCGCGTATTAGATCCAAAGCCACGGGGAACACATACGCGAGTATAAGTCCGTTATCATCGCATAATGATCGGGCTTAGTCAAAGTGGTATATGGTCACGACGAGTGGGTCACCCGATTCCAATCCGAGATTTGGCGCGCGGCCTAAACATCCTCTACAAAGGTTAACGATCCTCGCGCGTCATCGAAAACTTAGTGCGCCATGCGACTGGCACTGGATGCGGAACAGCCTCTACGGTTAAACGATTGCAATAGTAGGTTGAATACAAGATTCGTTGCTGAAGCTGCGCAGGCTCTGTCTCACTTTTTCTCTCTCCTTCCCTCTCCCTCTCGCTCCCTCGTCTCTCCTACGAGTCCGAAGCAACGGAGACAACGTCACGGGGCATTTACGTTAGGACGTTAACCTTGAAAATCCTCGGCGCTCGGTAGTTGGAATATAATTCTTCGATGCGAGGGAGTTAGTCCCGGCTTAACCAGAATACCACGTGACTCATTCTCCCCCATAGACAGCCATTTTTCTTACCAAACGTGTCGAGTGCATTCGTACTATTTATCAGTTAGCAACACTGTTAAAACTGCCAAGTGTCGACATCTGTACTTCGAGCTTTAAATTAACAGTGACAATGCCGACAGTATTTCATCTCGATTTCTATCTTTTGGCTCGCGGCTCGACCATCGAGAGTCCACGATGTTTTTAGGCAAATGGCGCAATGAATGTCTATCTTGACGCCTTGAATAGGGAAAAGGAATGTAAATCTTCGGTACCCGACATTTTTCTGACTGTTATTCGGTAATCTGGGCACTGTTTCAATGTCGTTCGAGCTTTTGGAAGACTCGCGAAAAGTGTACAGTCTTGATGAAAAGTTAATTTTAGGTTAGAACTAGAGTGAGACCTTCGCTACGACAAAATGGCGGATGGAATTTTTACAAAATGATGGACGGACGCCATCTTTGGCAAAATGGCGGACGGACGCCATCTTTGACAAAGTTGCAACAATCTCCATATTTCTAGTTTAGAACGATGATTTATCGTCGCTAAAACAGGAAAGTGGATAAAAATAAAAATTCCTGATGAAAACTGAATTTTAGGTTAGAACTCGAGTTCGACCTTTGCTACGACAAAATGGCGGATGGAATTTTCACAAAATGGCGGACGAAATTTTCACAAAATGGCGTCCGTCCGCCATCTTTGACAAAACTGCATCAATCTCCATATTTCTAATTTAGAACGATGATTTATCGTCGATAAAATAGGAAATTGAATAAAAATACAATTCCTGATGAAAACTGAATTTTAGGTTAGAACTCGAGTTCGACCTTCGCTACGACAAAATGGCGGATAGAATTCTCACAAAATGGCGCCCGTCCGCCATCTTTGACAAAACTGCATCATTCTCCATATTTCTAATTTAGAACGATGATTTATCGTCGATAAAGTAGGAAATTTGATAAAAATAAAATTAAAATAAATAAAAATAGCGATGCAGGGAGAAATTGAAATACAACCAGATATGACTTCCTGTAAACAGGCGCCCAATACCGAAGGTCCTCGACCTCGCCACGGCGAGTCTACACTATTTTTAAGTGACCGATACATCCGTCTATATCCTACATTTATTTATAAACCGATCTTCCGACGTAGGTAATGATAGAAGCGAATACTCGCTATACGCAGGGTTACCATTTTATACGTTTCGGCATGCTTGGTCGATTATTCATTTTTCGTTTCGGTTCTTCGATATAACACTCGCGTAATAAATACTAAAGCCGGCACGCGATCATTTATACGCAACGATGGCTTTGGGAAAAAAAATCAAAAGTTATCGAATTTCGAAAAATAAATTTTTTTTTTGAAAAATTTCTTGAAAACAAAAATAAAAAATTTGTAATCATTTTGGAATAAGGATAAACGAATTATTGAGATATTGTTAATAATTAATAAATAATACTAATTTTGAAAAATAAGATTTTTAAAAAAATCATTTTTTTGAAAAATTTGAAAGAAAAAAAAAAGAAATTTTGTTTGAAAAATTTGATAAAAATAATAGATGATTTGTAATTATTTTACATTAAGGATAGATAAATAATCGAGAGATTATTAATAATTATTAAATAATAATTTTTAAAAATACGAAATTCAAAAAGTTCAAAATTTTCGATCAATTATCAATTTTCAGTTTCGATTCTCCGACGTAACGCTCCTCTAATAAATACAAGGGCAATGATTTACACAAAACGAAGAAACTCTCCAAAAAAAAAAAGTTTTTATTTTTCAAAAAAAGATTTTCTTTTTAATTTGAAAAAAAAAATTTTTACAAAAAAAGATTTTTTTTTTAATTCGAAAAAAAAATCTTTTACAAAAAAAGACTTTTTTTTAATTCAAAAAAAAAATCTTTTACAAAAAAAGATTTTTTTTTAATTCAAAAAAAGAATCTTTTACAAAAAAAGATTTTTTTTTAATTCGAAAAAAAAATCTTTTAGAAAAAAAGATTTTTTTTTAATTTGAAAAAAATCTTTTTTTGATAAATTTGATAAAAATAATAGTATTGATAATTAAAAAATAATAATAATTTTGAAAAATACGAAATTAAAAAAAAATCGATTTCGCTTTCGACCACGACAAGAATTTGGAATTTTCTTGGATCGAGACCGAGAGTGGTGACGAATTCGCGCGTGTCTCGTCTCTTATCGAAGGAAGATCAACACTCGAAAGAAGATAAGAATACGACATACAGATGTGAGTGTTTCAAATAATAAAAACTCCTTTCAGTTTTATTCTTTTAAGATCGAGAGCAGATATGTTTTCGATTTTAGAACGAAGTAGAAAAAAAACATCTTTCTTATCATCAATTTTTGATTTTTTTCTATTTAATAAAAAATTTGAAAATTCCGAGATACGATAAAAACATAAAAAAAAAACGTCGTTGGAAAGTTCAATGTTCAATAATAATTGTGCCAAAGAATTATTTTTAAAAAAATGAACTTTTAGAAAAAAATTTTTTGAAAATTTTTGAAAAATATTTTTTTTTTACTTTTTTCTATAATTATTATTTATAATATAACATTCTCATTATTCTCGTTACATTTTCAATCGTACTTGATAAAAAGAAACAAATTTTCTTCCATAAAGTCAAAAATAATTTTTTTGGCAATTCAAAAAAACGTAAAAATTTTTGAAAATCTGACAAAAATATTTGATTTTTTTCTATTTAATAAAAAATTTGAAAATTTCGTAATACGATAAAATCATAAAAAGAAACGTCGTTGAAAGTTCAATGTTCGATAATAATTGTGCCAAATAATTATGCAAAAAAAATCCAATAGTTAAAATTTTTTTTTGAAAAATTTTGAAAAAAAATTTTTTTTTCTACTTTTTTCTGTAATTATTGTTTATAATATAACGTTATCATTATTCCCGTTGCTTTTTCAATCGTTCTTCATAAAAAACAAATCTTCTTCCATAAAGTCAAAAATAATTTTTGGCAATTCAAAAAGCGTGAAAATTTTTGAAAATCTTCCCAAAATTTTACTGAATGACCGGACGATATTTTACGTTAAACATTGACGTAATAACGCGATGCATAATAATTTTCGCGGAGGCCAACTTTGTGAAAATGAGTCAGACGACGCAATTATTTTCGTCATAAAGTTGACCAAAAATACATTTTGCCCGAAGGGCTTCTCTATAACGCGATTTTCTTTTCTCGTACGTGCGAGAACCGCGCCGCGGGCTCGTGGCACGGCCTGGGCGTTCAGTGCGTTAAGAAGCCTTGAGCCAGCTAGGTGGTCTGCCAAAATTGCGTTAAAACGTCATCTACGCGTGCCAGGCGGCATAGTCCCGCGCTAAGAAACGACCGAGAATCGTCTCCAATCGAGCCGTATAACGAATCGAGAACGGGAACGACCGCTCGCGGCGTTTTCGATCAAAAATAAAAATGGCGTATCGAATTAAAAAAAAAAAGAAAAAAAAAAGAAAATTCTAGCCAACTAGAACATAATTTAAAAATTTCGCCCATTTTTCAACCCATCTTTGTCCCAATTTTTTCCAACGATTTTTACCCTATTTACGGTATTTGAAAGATTTCAAGGTCGTTCTATTGACCAATGACCTTGAGATCACGATTATGTTACACAGTTTACTAAAATCTAATATCCAATGCGTAACGGAAGAAGTAGATCGACTGTAGCGCCACCGTGACACAGTTAGCGGGAGTTTGAAATTTGGAGGTTAGACTCGTACCATAAACTCAACGTTAAGCTTCGTAACAATCGTTTCAAATCGACCGAGCGTCTTAAAAATTGAACGTATCGATTAGTTCACTTTTTCCCCACCCGGTGTATCATTTTCTACTCTTACAAACAATTTTTAGATAGTGAAAATCAGTCTTGAACTTCCTAGGTGGACGCGCGCCTCGAGTATCGCCTCGCGAAGCGCTCGATCGACGCGTATTCGTACGGAATCGATGTCGAACGCGGTCTCAGCCCCCGGGAATATAACCACCTATCTATCTACCTACTGGTAAAACCAACTTGGCTCGACCTTTGCCGCTAGCACGAAAGATCGAGTGAGCGAGAGAGAGAAAACTTTGCATGATGCTTGGTGTTGCCCCGGTGCCTGAACCCGAGGGCGAGAAAATGAGAGCGGCGCGCATTCTCCGTCTCGACTTATTTCTCTCTAATCATAAAACTCTAGATCGCATCTAAATTTTGTAATACGAAAAAAGAAAAACAAAATTACAAAATTAATTAATTAATTTTTTTCTAGAAAATCCAAGCACAGAAATAAACTTCTATATTTTTATTCTCAAATTTTATTTACTCATAAAAAAAATGAAAGGGTAAGAAACAAATTTAAATAAAACCCGGAATAATAATTCTCTACGTTCCTAACGTTATTAAAGTTTACGTAGAAATTTTAATCATCGATTAATCATCAGGAAAATTTAGAACGTGTATAGAATAAAATCGTGTTAATCCGGTTTCGTCGGTTGAAATAGTTCGAGTTACGTGTCTTTCTCTCGAACGTCGAAGCGAACAAAAAAGAAATCTAAAAAAATAACAGAAAAAAAATCGATACTAAAATTATAATTTACAGCAAGCAATATTTTTTTTTAATTTTTGATGAAAAAAAAATTTTTTTTCAAAAGCAAAAAAAAATCTTTTTCGAAATTACAATATTAAAATTACACAGTTACGTCGATAGTTATAGGGAGATCGAGTCCGCTAAGAGATATCGTAAAGCCCGTGTGTATAATACGGTTAAAAAGATAGCGAGTGTATGGAACGTGTGAGAGTCGCAAGAATTTTTTTTCTGGCAAAGTGAAGGTATAAGTAAGCGGAGAGAACTCGAAAGTATGCGCGCGACTTGTCTAGCCCCAGAGGCTTTACCCGTGTTATACGGCGCATGCAGTCGCACGCATCTCGAAACGAAGAAAAATGACGGTCATTTTTGGGGTCAACGTCAAATAACGGTAATATGACGATACATTTTTTTTAAATAAAACAAACATTAATATCCACATTAATTGGAAAATTAATCAATAACCGGCTGCAAACAGTATCGAATTAATTAAAAACATTGAAAAAAAAAAAATTCTCGATTAACTAATTCAAAAACAAACAAAATATTATCGAGATTCGTTCGTTCAAAATTTCACAAGAATATCGCATTTTTATACCTTACAATCGTACATAACCTCACAAAAAATATTCTCGAATTTTTAATTAGAGAAAGAAAATTCGAACATAACCTAACTTCACATTGTTTCCTGAATTTCGCTGGGTTGCGCGAATTAGTACGTAATTTCGTCTCTCACGCGCATATCTACACGTATTAAACAATAATCACGATTTGTCATTGGCTAATGAAAACGACCAATCAGAGCGCTCGCTTCATCCCGCGACATAACCTCACTTTTCTATCTAATAATTTTTACCCAAGAATCACTTACTGTCCCACTCGACAGTTGACATCGAGAATAAAAAATGGCGTCATAAGACACAAGAGAGAGAGAGAAAAACAATAAAAACTTTATTTCAGCTTCCACTCACTTTTTTCTGTTGTTTCTCCCATGCTGGATCCAGTAATCCCTCGCGCTCCCACTCCTCCTCCGGCTCCATGTATCCGTCACCGTACGCCTCCATGTCGTTCATCCTTCCGCGTTAATTTAATATTTTTCACGTTCCTTCGAGCAAAACCGAGAGAACTTGTCACGTTTTTATTTATTTATTTTTTTCTTCTTTTTTTTTTATTATTATTATTACACACCAATTGTCGCAATTCGTAAGTAACGAAACAGCTTAACCATCGACGACGGTTGAGCCCGTCAATGCGATTCTCCCGTGCGAACGGTTACAAAATTCTAAAATTGAATTAAACGGTCGAAGAAAGAAAAAAAAAAAGATGAAAAAAAAATATGTTTCGTTTCGTTCGAGATATCGTATTAGTCGTATCGGCGAAGACTCTTTTTACGTTGCCCGTGGCACTTGTAAAGTTTCCGAGTGACTTGAGAAAAAACAAAAAAAAATGAAAATAAAATTTCTAATACTCGAGGGTCCACCCGACGGAACGAGAAGACGAAAGGTCGAATGTTTGAAAACGGTGCGAAACTGAGACGGGTGCGAATGAAAACGACCCAAGCGTGGGAGAGAGGGTGGGGGGACAAAAGAGGAAGGGATAAGCGTGCTAGAGGAGGAGGGGGGGGGGCAATGTATAGAGGTGCAGTACCCCAGAAAGCAGATGTGCGAATTTACGTTAACGTTTCTGCGACTCCGCACAATTTTTGCCCCCGTATGTTTACGTTCCCCGTATCGCGTCTCGAGTCCGTAACGACGCCGTTGTCGAAGTCTTACACCACGATATAGAAACCCCCGAAACGAGTGAAAGACAGAAAAAAAATGTACGGAAAAAAAAAGTTTAAAATAATAATAATAATAATAATAAAACGAAAGAGAGACGTGAAACGTACCCGCCAAGCCCAGAAAACGGTTCGTGTCGTTCTTTCCCTCGCGCTGACCCCTCTGCCACGAGTCTGACACACGGTTTGCTCTTGCCGGCGCACGAGCGAACTTCCCTCCACCCCACTCACTAACCGACGATCCCTTCTCCACGCGCGCGCGCGCGCGCCATCGTTCGAGCTTCTCCATTACCCCGGGTACCGCGGCCCGTTGCACGACGGTACTTCTATCCCCCTCTTCTAGTCGGGAAAATCCTCCCCCCTCCTGCAACGCCCCCCCCCGCCCCTCTCATCGTATTTGTCTGACGCGACATTGTCGATAGCATTACTCGTTTCGATCAATCGTTGCGAATGTTTGAAACCATTCTGTCAATATCGTACGAAGATTATTAGGAATAATGTTTGTATAACAATCGCGAGAATCGAAATTTCGATATAATTCGATTTTCACGAATCGCGGAATGATTTTTTGGTTATGTAGCTATTTTCGAACGTTCGTGTATACACGTTGGGTATGGACCGGGAATCGTATGATTCAACAAATGTTTTCGTATAATGATAATAAATACTCACGACTCGATGAACGAGTTGAATTTTTTAGGGATCGTATGATCTTTGTGTATTGTTTCGAACATTCGAACGCAGCCCTGAGCTTTCGAGGGATGAGATACGGTGGCGCTGTTTCGAGACTTATTTTTCTTGACTGTTGTTTTTTTGTTTTTTTGGAATTCGTTCGGATAACGCGAAATGGAAATGACACAGTGTTACCACAGGACACTTGATGGCATCCCGCATATATAGGTATATACAAATGTATACGAGTATTGGGATTGACAATTCGTACTATATATGTCGCAATACGAGTAAAGCCTAAGACGCGGCCGGAACTAACCTCCTACCTCCACCAACTTCTTCTCACAACGTTGTCTCGCAACCCTGATGGAACCGGTGTCGTTCTCGTAGAACTCGAACACGTCGAAAATAGGTACGCGAGCCTCGAGACTACGGAGCCTCATTCACCCACGCCCGACCGAAATAGCACAGCACGACGATACGAGCGAAATTCCCGAAAGTGCCAGCAAGCTGACTCCATAACCGCGGGGACTAACAGGCGTTTACAGTCACACACTACACTACTGTGGCGGTGCCACCGCCATGAACTATGCTGCGAATATCTAGATGCGCAAACGACTGTAAAATGGATGCGCGAGATGTACGGTATGGTCGCGAGCGTTGTTACCAAAAGTCAGCGCATGCGCCATCCGTCGATAACTATGATTTTTTCTCTATTACTGTCGATAAGAAAAATAGTACGTACAAACATCCACGGGAGGGCATGTTCGGACAGACGCTAAATCTGCCCACGTAGTTATAATTTCTGAATATCAAAGATCAAGAAAGTACTTACGAAGAACTAATTCACTGTTCAAAGTCCATCTGGACGTTCGTTCGCCCGATCCTAATACTGTTTTGTACTGCCAATTCGTGAGACGTGTTCTTTCAGTGCTTGTTATTTTCTGTGGTTCCTGCGAATATCATCTCTACAAGATGTTATCTAGAGTGTCTGGAAATCTCGGTAGACTACCGAAAAATTTGAATAAATTCGTCAACCTACATTCGAGGCAAGTGAGAGTCCTTCGATCTTCGGTAAAGTGACAGCGTTCGTGTATTTATAAACGAACAAAATAATACGTATTTTAATTCTTTTGTTTTTTTACATGTACCAAATACGACTATTTTGAAAACTCGTTCTATAATTAAAGGTTATGTATACTGAGATATAATTATAATTTGACAATGCGAGATACAGAAATTAAATAGTCATCATTGAGCAATCGGTTTTTTTTTAACGTTACGACGAATATTAAAACATATCAAGTTACCTGGTTGAAAAATGTCCTTGAGACAACATTACTGTCATTATTATATACATAGGCTAACTATAAGCACGTATAAATTTAAAATTTAACGAACTTTGGACTTTGTTCACTCGTTGGTCAGAGATTATCAGGCCAAGTTATTTAATCTGTGAATAAACGAAATGATCGATTGGCAATAAGAATATTAACATTTTTCGTAACAGTTGAACATTTATTTCTTTGCAGATGTCTCGCAGCTCAAGCAGTGCCCAAACCCGCAGATGTCCAAAGCGAGAAAAAAACAGCGCTGAAAGAATCTGCATCGTTCGTTACAAACATATTTCGTGGAGAAATGGAAACGAGTCAACTTTTTCCATTTCCTGAACCGCTGACCACTGAGCAGAATGAGACACTAAAAATGCTCATTGATCCGATCGAAAAATTCTTCGAGGTAACAGATAAGCTTAAAATTATTAGGTCGATGAAGTTTTAAACTTAATTATCCATCGTGACGTTGCAGGAGGTGAATGATCCTGTGAAAAATGATGATACCGCGAACGTCGACGAGGCAACTCAAAAAGCTATGTGGGAATTAGGCGCCTTTGGACTTCAAATTCCTGAAAAATACGGCGGAATGGGCCTAAACAATACGCAATATGGAAGATGCGTCGAGATTGTGGGTGCACATGATTTAGGAATCGGTATTGTCCTTGGTGCTCATCAAAGTATAGGTCTCAAAGTCAGTTTAAAAAAATTTTCTCCAGGTTCATTGTAAACGAATCTGGAGACGAATCTTTCCCACAGCAACGTCCATGAATTTTCATTCTAATCGTTTTTCTCAGGGTATTTTGTTATATGGGACACCGGAACAAAAAGAAAAATATTTGCCGAGAGTCGCAAGTCACGATTATGCAGCATTCGCGCTTACCGAGCCAGGTTACGGCTCTGATGCAATGTCGATTAAGACTCTTGCAGTAAAATCCGCCGATGGTTCTCACTACGTTCTCAATGGCAGTAAAATTTGGATCTCAAACGGTGGAATAGCGAAAGTTTTCACGGTTTTTGCGAAAGTACACAGCAAGGACCCGATTACTGGTGAGACAGTCGAAAAATCAACAGCGTTCATCGTCGAAAGAGACTTTGGTGGCGTCACCAGCGGTCCGCCCGAAAGGAAAATGGGAATAAAGTGTAGCAACACTGCTGAGGTTTACTTCGAGGACGTTAAGGTCCCGGTTGAGAATGTTTTAGGCGAGGAAGGACAGGGTTTCAAAGTAAGTTTGGAAATTATAAACAACTCGTCATTAAACGTCTGACAAACAAAGAAATTTGACAAACATTATGTGGTATGGGCAATTTAACAATTTTTTCTGCTTTTCGATGGGATCTTATCAGGTCGCTATGAACATCTTAAACAACGGAAGATTTGGTATGGCAGCTGCTCTTTCTGGTACTCAAGCTTATTGCATTAGGCGAGCAGTCGAACACGCAACTACTCGCGTTCAATTCGGAAATACGCTGGACAACTATGGAGGCATTCAAGAAAAAATTGCTCGAATGTCGATGCTCCAATATATTACGGAATCTCTCGCTTATATGATATCTGGCAACATGGACAAAGGTAGCACGGACTATGAACTCGAGGCTGCAATTTCCAAGGTAAATGACAGAAACAACGGAATGAATAAATTTACAATAATCGAGTAGAACTTGAATTTTGAAAATAAGAAATTAATCTTTTTATAGTGTTTTGCCTCGGAATCGGCATGGTGGGTGTGCGACGAGACGATACAAATTTTCGGTGGTATGGGATTCATGAAGGACACAGGTCTGGAACGAAAATTGCGTGATCTTCGTATATTCCGTATTTTCGAAGGAGCGAATGACATTCTACGTTTGTTCACCGCTCTAACGGGAATTAAATACGCTGGTGGACACCTGAACGAGCTACAGAAAGCGTTTAAAAACCCCGCAGCTAATTTGGGACTTATCGTCGAGGAAGCAGCTAAGAGAGCCACACGAGCCGTTGGACTTGGCTCGACGCCCAACATTTCCCACCTTGTTCATCGAGATCTGGCCGAAAGTGCAGCACTGTTGTCCAAGGTTAGTTTGACTCTTAAAGAAACAAAGAAATATGTACATGTGTTCAAATTGCCAGCACCCTTCACGTTATTTGAGAATGACATAAAACATAACCTCATTTTCTTGTTTTACGTTGTAGAACGTCGAGGCTTTTGGTAAAACCATTGAATCGAGTTTGATTAAGTACGGACGTGGAATCGTCAATGAACAGTTTATGTTGAACCGAATGGCTCAGTGTGCTTTTGACATATACACAATGGGCATTGTCCTGAGCCGGGCGACTATGGCAGCCAACAAAAATTTACCATCAGCGAATCACGAAATTCTCATGGCACAGGCATGGTGTGCCGAGGTAACTTCTTAAAATTGAAACAATTTATCCATAAATTTGAAACTAGAATAGCTCGTTAATAAACTTTTCTCGAATTACAGGCATCCAGTCGAACCAGGTATAACCTACAAGTCGCAACTGCCAGCAAGTACACAGACTTGTTCAGCAAATACGGCAAAATCTCGCGCAACGTTTGCGATGCCGGTGGTGCAGTTCAAACTAATCCCCTCGGATATTAACGATAATTTCCACAATCGTTAAAATTCTTACGATTTTGAAATTTTTACAAAGACGTTTTATTCAGCCCTTGGCGAGACGATCCGTACCGGTTATTCGTCATTTGCATAGCGTCATTTGTATACATTTATCGGGGATAAAAAGTCTTCTCGCAGGATCGATTAACACGTTGCGCCAATGAAAAGTCAATCAAAAACGGTGAACGTTCAATATTGTCGTCGTATTAATTTCCATTAAATTTTAAACGCGTATCGACGACTGGATATTTATTTATAAATATAGCACAGCGCCTCTTCCATCGATCCAATCAGGAAATATAATTATCGTTGTTATTATACACATTCTACGAGAAGAAATATTATTTTTATACGCTATTTACATTAATGATAATAATATCGCAAATATCAATGCAATTGTTGAGCTCGAGAAGGAATTTACAATAATCAAAGCATCGAAATGAAAATAAAGCGGAGATTGATTAAACTTCACTGCGGGTGCTATAATTAATCTTTTGTTTTATTTCGTTATAGTGTTTTATCTCACATAATAATAAAAAATAAACGTTTAGTTTAAAAAGACTGTACACGATGTTCAAAGATCATAGCTAAAGTACGAAAAGCTGCTTACAACTTGAAAACAAAATGATGCAAATGAAAGGAAAGAAAACAAAGAAGAAAGAATTGGACAAAGTAGAAATCTACAAAGTGCGCAACGACAATGTTATGTTTTTTAATTTATTCGTTAAAATAATTATTCTGCTTTGAATTAATTTCATTACGTGAGATAATAATTAACGTTTAATAACCGACAAAATAAATTAGAAAGACTCGTTATCTTTGAGCATCCTGTATGAGTCCAGACTGAAAATTGGAAGCGCGAGAAAATTGTCTACACTCGTCTGTTTTCTTCCTCGTCGTTTTCACTAAAAGTAAATACAGATTATTTAATATTATTCAAGGATTAGTTGTAACGATCCAACGAATTATCATGTGAAAAACATCCTAGGACATTTTCACAGAGAATTTCCTTACAACGTTTTTTGTTTATCTTTTGTTCTTCTCAATTTCAAGAGACTCTAAAAATGAAACAGTTGCAGATTAGAGATTTTAGTTTCCTCGACAATCATCGTTACATTTTATCAAGTTACACCAACGAAACGAGAGAATGTTTTAATTGATAAAAAAAAAGAAAAGAAGAAAACGAAACTTTCACAGTTTTTCCACAGTATTGACTCTGCGATTGGTGGTACTTGTTTTGTGTTTACATCAGCGTTACATTCATTCGACAGCTTGAGAATTTGCTTGCTTTCTTTTTGTTTATACATTTAACGTGAATGCCATCTGTAGCAGATTATTTGTTTTTCCTCTCGTTCCTTAGTCGACGAACGAATGATTTTTAATATTGTCAGACAGCAGGTTCTTTGGTGCGTCAACAAAAATATAGAGTGCCATTGTTGCTTTTTGTTTCTCTTATAATCTTATTTCTTTCTTTATCGACCAAAGTAGCGCCCAGACTCGTTGCAATTTTTTGGGCCGTTGTCGTTTTAGCAAATAACTGTACACCAATGATTTACCAACTGTTAGACGGAAGGTCGGATATCTAATATATATTCTTGTTCTTTTTTTGGTTTTAGCGTGTGAGTTTTCTCGTTACTTTTCTTCACACAAAATTTCAAGGGAATTTCGATGACAATTTTTACCACATACAGAAGAATTGTGAGCTTCTTAAGTTCTAAACATCTCACAGAGCTTGTCGTTCATGTTAGAGATGCAGGCTTTCGACAAAAATATAGTATTTAGGTACTCGTATTTTTCTTCTTTATCATCTCGTTTCTCTGCTTTTCTTCATTGTGTTTTTTTCATCTTTTTCATTGAATCATTTTCCTTCTCGTTACTCCAGGTGTATCCCGTCGATTGGAACTCTTCAATCTTAAAGTGGATCAGCCTTAAGCTATCTCGTTAACGATTCTAACGAACTCAAGGAAACACAAAATATCCTCGTTTCTTCTCACAGTAAGAAGTACAAAAAATATATATGTATGGAGAGTTACATTGTTTTCTTTTTCTTTTTAATAACTATTATCGACTCAAACGAACGAGACAGGACTTTTATCTTTTCTTTCTTCGCTTCCTCGCACTTAAATATCTGAGCTTATCAGCTTTTCTTCTTCCTAACGCTTTTAGTTCAACAAGCTGTTGCTCTTGGCATTCTCCAATCTTTCTTTCTCTCGGGTCGAGCGAGATTCTCAACTAATATAAAATCTTTTCAAGCGATTCGACAGAAGACGATGGTCCTTAGTATTTAATTTTCCAAGTGCATTTTGTTTTCGATGACTAATTACTGTCCGGGGATGCTAAAAAGAGAAAAGAAACTTTCGATTATGACGAGAGTTGGCAGTTGTAAATAAACGTAAATATTAATTTATTTAGGAAGTAAAACAAATCGATTCGTTTTTCGCGACGATCATTAAATTATCTCTTTGAATTTACTACTAATCTTATATTCTTACTTGACAATTTACTCAAAGACTCTCGTTTCGTTGAAATTTTTAATCTTAATTAATTCTTTGTAGTACGATTATTTGAATCTTCTTTGGACAAGACGAAGACTTGTAATTTTCAATTTCTTTTCGTTTCTTTTTCTTTCTTCCACTGTGTGCACCGCTGATCTTACAGCACTATTGACGCTATTATATATTAAGCACCATCGGGGATTGATTGAATAGGAGCAACACTCGATAGACAAGAGAGAATGAAAATAACGAGTAACAAAAAAAAATAAACAAACTCCATGAAAACTAAACTATCCTATCAGCCGAGTGATTACTTTTGAACGATAGATTTGACGAAATGCTGCGCTCATGGGGTTTCTTAGTTTTTGTTTACAATAATAGTTTTTATCTTTAGCTCTGTTCATCAATTAATTAAAAACGAAAATTCTTCTCTACCGACAAGAGTGAAAATCAGTCTGTACTGAGGGATATTACATACATTTTCAGATCGTATTTCGTTCTTCGAGGCACAGCGTCACTCTCAAGAATTGAACCATAACCTACAAAGCTGCGCCTCGAAATTTTTGAACGGTATAAGCGATACGATTCACCGTTATCACAATTTGCGCGTTTTGCGTTACGTTAAAACAACTTGTCTCGTTAATCCTTCGAAAAATACGTAATACCTCGCTCGAAATGTTCGCGTTTTATTCATTTTTGTTTGCTTGTCGATCCAGATATTCTTTCTTCTCTTCTTCTCTTCTTGGTTATGTTGTTTCGTTTCTCTTGAAACGTAGGAGCATCGACGTCACCACCTGGAGTAACACGACGAGATTATCGTTGAGACGCTTAGCCTTGAGCGATTGAGAGATTTTTAAAAGTCTGTCCGTTCCAGGCTATGGCGATGCAATAATGCTGCAACAGTTGCGTCAAGAGTTCTCGCTCGTCTAGCATTTCGATTCGTTCGATTCTGATTCTCGCTGTCTCGGGCAGTGAATCATACACTTCCACCATTGTCCACGCGTTAGAGCCTTCCCAACCATTTACCGTAAAGCTGCAGAAAAATAAATACCAAATTAATTCATCGAATCAAACAAAACAAAAAATCTAACCTAGAAAAAAAAAAATTTTGGATGCGAATAACGATTTACCGCCTTTGTTGCGTCTCTAAGGACTCGCAATCTTCGACACCAGACAATAAACAGCCGCGACATCGCAAATTCGACAACATTACTTGACCAAACTTGTCTCGCATATTAACTTGTTCGTAGTTGACGAATAGACTATTTGAAAATTTCCCGCCGAGCCATTTGAGGAGGTTCGAGGCAGCGCCACTGTCGACGTAAACGAGAACGCACTCGGCGAGGAAAAGCGTCGGTGCAGTAAAGTCCACTTCCGCCTGGGTTAGTTTGTTCTCTAATTCCGATATGTGTCTCAGGTCTATGCCGATCAGATGATAATTGGCGGCGTGCAAATCCGTTGTCGAGAAACTTATCTCGCCATCTATGGACGAAATGTTGAAGCTTGAGGTTCTTGTTTTCTCAATTTGAATTTAAAAAAAAACCGTCATGCTGCCATTGCGTTACCTTCGGTATTAAGCTTGTCTATCAGCTGCTTATGCTTTTTAATGTGGTAACATTTCTTGGCCGTGATACTGGGAAAATCTAACTCTACGAAATTCTGCGGACTGTTGCCAGCGTCTCTCAATCGCCAATAAAGTGTGTCGAAGCCTGCACCCAAATTTATGATCTGGCCCTTGCCACCTGACAACTGTGAGAAAAATAATAATGTAATATTTTTGTTTACCTGTCAAGCTTGAATTCAATTGCGAATTCGATATCGAGCCTAACGAGAGACAATGAAAAAGTTTTGACTTTAAGAAAACTTTCAATTTAGCAAAAATGTTCAATTTATCGAAAATATTCAAATTGTCTCATCGACAAGTACTTCCGGTATAAATTTGGACAAAAATCGATAAAGTATTTTGAGGTTAAATAAATTGTATAATTTCACCATATTTCTTATGCGTCTTAATTTTTCGAAAAAAAAAATCATCTTTATTGTTTCGTCGATCAACTTTCGATTCGAATAATTACTGTAACCATAAACAATGTCTATATAGGAGGATCATATCGCGTCGTTATAAATCAAGGTCGAGAGCAAAAGGACTGGCGTCGGGTTTGGCGAGGAAACGAAGGCTCGTCCACAAATTCCAGCCACAACATTGATTTTACATTGACCTATATCGAGAATTCGTGATAAAAGTGGATCTCGTCGGTCAGAATTGGGGCAGGGCCTCGGTCGGGTCAAGGTTTACGGCACTGCACATATCGTTGCGTTCGCGCGTAACAGCTGAGTTCCACCGGGGAACCCCCCCCCCCCAGACTCCAGCCGACTCGCAACGACAACTCACCGCTACAGCCCTGTTTTTTTTCTAGGTTATGCCATAAAAGAAGACGTGTGGGTAGAATAATGTTTTTTTTGTTTCTGTCGTCTCTCGTTTACGAACGATCTCGCAAGTAAATATAGAATTACTTTGGGCCCGCCGTTTTACTGACCTTGAGAAACTTATTGATGAAAACGTCGATACCTTTGACACGAGCGTAATAGCCGCGATTTATTTCCGGTGGTTTACGATTCGTTTGTTTAACGAAATAATTTATAAACGGATCGTTCCAATAACCGAGTTGTACGGCGTATCTCTTGCACTCACTGGCATCGTCGTTTGTCGCCTGTGTGGCTTCATCGTCGGCCATATCTTTTATCATTGCCGCACACACTTTCTACTATTTTCTTCGGTCTTATTATCACAACCCGATGGTACTTTTTACGTTTCGTTAAACTTTGTCAGTTATGGAAAATCATATTACATCGGTATGTAAACGGCACGATGATACAACACGCATTGAGGTTCTAGTTCGCCGAATACCTGTCACTTACTGCGACTCGGTGAACGAGAGCGGCCATCACTGCCGGGAACCCCAGGATCGTGCCTAGAAACTCTGTGGGCCCCCACCATCTACTCATCCATACCAGTGGCGCCGCCAAGGAGTTGCGGCAAGAGAACGAACTAATTCAATTATTTAAAGTGTTGCAGCGCTCGAATTAAATTACTCAGTACGCAATTAAAGAGGAATAATAATGAGGTTTAATGGTATTCGATCTAGAATCTGGACCAGATATTAGTAGGGAGCTCAGCAACAATTAAAAAAGTTGAAGCCCAGGGAGGTGGTCGGGCGGTGCGACATTTGAATGGCCAGAGAATGAACATTGGGTATTTTTGTTTGTTCAACGTGAAGTTGGCTGTGCACCAGTCACACGGCCCGTAGGCAAAATGGGTGCATTCGTCGGGTGCCTTTCTCAAATGGACTCAATCCTGTCAATAAATGTCATCGATAATAAAAAAAAGTATTTCCCTGGAAAATCAATCGAGGTCACAATTAAATTCCGCTCGTATTGCATAAACTTTGTAATAATTATAATATATTTGTCCAAACATCACGTTTGCAATAGCAGTTTGTCAACCCTGCACATCCTTAGAGGTATCTGTACAGTGGATATCAGACCTAAATGGTTCCTTTTTTTTTTAATAATTTCTTATTATTTTTGTCATTCCCTAGAAAAAGAAACTGACCCGTAGCTTAAATCTTACAAAAATATATTATTTGGGTTGTCATCACTTATGTAAAAGTTATTACGATTAGAAACAAAGCTTCCTTTGAAATTTTACATCGAGAAAATGTTAGCGAGCGTTGCATATGATCTGCCATACGAACCATGTGCTCTCTTTAATTTTTCAATGGTAACTTTTGCCAATAGTGAAATTTATCAGAAAATCTTTATAGTCAATAACCTCATCACAGACTATGAAAACAAAAATTGTACAACATGTTGTACACACAACTTCCATGCCATAAAATGTAATGATGTAAGCAATATTTAAAATAATAAATCAAAGTAAACAAAGAAAACAAAAACAAGCATATGCAATTTGTAATTTGTACCTAAAAATGAATGTGGTATTAACAAAGCAGATCACGACTCTTTGAACAGTAGACCCTAAAACAATTTGTGTAACATTTCCTCGCGTTAGACGTGAGATTGCATTGAAGATTGAACGGATCTTGAATACACATAGGCGAGCTGGTAACGAAATGCTTCATCGTTTCAAAATGTTCCAAATTTTCCATTATGACAGTGAAATTAGTTGGATTACAAAGATCATACTTTTTGATCGTTGTTCCGACGAATGGACACACGACCTCGTATCGAAAGTCAAAATCAGCGTAGAAAGTAAAAAATCTTTTGAGCAACTGCGTGATAGTCAAGGCTCCTTCCATTTCGTTGTAAGCGAAGTCATGGGACACGGCAGTTTCCCAACCTGCGATAATGAAGAATATATTTTGATGAGCTGGAGCTGACAAAAGAACAGAAATTGAAAAAAAAAACTGTTTCCATTCTACTGAAGTGTACTTAGGTATTTTCCATGTTTGGATAGTCGTCAAAAATGTTGTATTCTAGACTACATTTGAGAATCTTAATAGCTCACCGTCGATTATTTCAGACTTCTTTTTGATTGCGATAAGCGTCGCGATACTCGGAAAGATCGTTTCCTGTTGCAAGTAGAAAATCACGAGCCAACAAAGCGCATAAGTCGTGATTTCCTTGGAACCAAAAAGATTGCAAAGCGTTAGCCATTGCTTCAGCACAAGTATCAACTTTCGACAAGATGGAAAAACATTATTAAATGTTCTGCAACAAAATCAAAGTCTTTATTACGACGTTTCGTGTTCTTTAAACAACTAGATCAATTGAATGGAACATTCCATACCTGATTAATTTGCTGCTTTCAACGGGAATTCCATTTTCAAACGATATATCACATATTAGTCCACTAGTTCTGTGAGTCACTTTGACAGTCGGCACTTGGTTTTCCACCTCGAGTGTTTTAACTTCCCATGACTGTGGATATTGTCTCATACTTTCAATTACTTGTTGTCCATTATCCAAATCTCCTATATTCACCATGTAAACAAACATTTAATGCTAGAATTATCTTTCAAAGCAATTAAATGAAAAAAAATCATTTCAATCGATAGATCCTTCTGAATAGACACTTAGCACGGTTATATTTTACATTATCCAATCTTTGTCAAACAATTTTTCTTTCTAACTTTTTTTTCTAACCTCCAAACCCACGCATATTTAGAACCGGTGTACAAACAGTACCACCTCACAAATAAGGAAAACCAATAAATTCATACACTTACGACAATCCAAATAGATATCAACATTGCTATTCAACGAGCTTACACCAGCTGCTCTTGAACCAAACACATACGCCTTGGCCTTTGGAAATTTAATTCTTGCAACAGTCTCGATATCTTGAATTAAAGTTTCCAGCTTATCGTTTTCCACTTTCACTGTGTCATCGAGAGACTTGATGGCCTCCGTGGCATATTTTTCAGCTGAGATGAGAAGATCTTTCGCAGCTTCTGGAAACTCTCCAATCGTGTAATAACCCTCGTTCAACAGCCACTTGTGAGATGGTACTTCGGAGTGATAAAAATACGTCGTTCTATAACCGTACCACAGAAGAGCGCAGGATGAACAAAAGTCGAACATCATTTTTTTTCTACTATTGTTCGGCATGTTCAGTTTCTTCGTGTGACGTTCCTCGTTGAGATGTTGTACGAACCGTCTACTAGAAACACCCTTATACGAGCAGGGTACGCACCAGTATTTGTCGACACTATACCAATCGCAATGTGTTCTCGACACCTTCTCATTGTAATGAATCATTGCGTTCGTTTTCATTTCTTTCAATAAACGTTCGTGAATCTCGTCGTAAATATGTCTTTCCAACAATTCGTCGTTATTGCTAATGTCCAAGTTACAGATCAAGCAGCGAACAAAGTCATCATTTATCTCTTGCATAAATTCACAGGCGAGATCAAGATCACTAAATTCATCAGGTGTTTCCTCAAACTGTGCATGATCATTTTCCATCATTTCAAAATATCCGCAGTGATCGATACCCCACAAATGTTCGAAATAATCCTGCAGCGTACTGTTAACCGTTTTTCGACAAAGGAGACAATAAATACTTTGCGAGTCTACGATCAGGCTTAAATTCCATCCGATCCTTAGAATTGCATTCTTTTGGCTCATATCGTAAATGTAATCTGAGGCAGGATTTGGAAGTGAACAACTCGCCAAGAACTCGGTGTTGAGATCCCTTTCGTCGCTCGTACTTTCGCTGATTGAAGTCGCTTCATTGTTGCTTGCATTTCCATTAATTGCGACATCCAATCGGTCAACCAGATGCGAACTCAATTTTGTTTCTACGTTTGAGTATTCAAAGATCACTCCGTTGTTCCCCGTAACCGACGAAAAATCATCAATGTAATGCTGCGCCATATGGCTGAAAAGTTGTTCCCTTCTTTTAATCTTGTACATGCAAATTGGACACGAGAGATTTCGTGGTAGCAATGTTCTTTTGGAAATAATATGTTTCTGAAACATAAGTCTACCAGGCTTATAAATTCTCGACGAATGTTTCATTTTTTCCAATAATTCTCTTTGTTCACGTTCTCCCCAAACTTTAAGAATGTCACGTGCCCCGTTTCCTGAGGAATACGTTGTGATGTGCTTGAAAATATAATCACTCACAGTGTTGTTCAAATGAAGCTGATCATTTTCCATCGGCGTTGTGTCACGTTCAAAAATGTCCTTTGACGTACGAGTCTCTTCCTGGAATGAGACTTTTATCAAAGAGCTCATGTGTTTCTTATCCATTACATGAAGATGGACATTTTCGATATCCGCAATTTCGAGTTTACAGCAGGTGCAAAAGTAAGTCCCATTTTCACTCAGTGTGATGTTGTTACAGCCATATTTCTTGAGTGATATTTGATGACTCGGTGTGTCGATATGATCGACGATATTTTTCGTCAAAATCCAATTCTCATCGCAAATCTTGCAATATGACCTTTTCGCATTTCGCCTGACAATATAAATGTCCAATAAGATGTGACCAGAAGGTAACGATTCGCCAGAAATTAATGACGTATTATCAACGCTATTTTCTTTGGGAATTTTAACCTCTTGGAGAATTGGTTTCTGCAAGATTTCTTGGTTTTCTGTATCCTTGATTTCTATAGCAGATAAGAGTGTTAAATGTTCGTTACTCATTAAATGGTGGTAAAGATCCTCGAGATTGAGAATTTCGCAATTGCAACGTTTGCAACGATGTGTGTCATCGACTGTACGAATGATATCACGACAGTGATATTTTTTCTTCGCATTAACATGTCGTTTATCATACAGATGAACAGTCTTGTTGTTTTCAGGTATTACGCAACGACAGATCATACAACAGAGCTCGGTATTTTCATAATTTTGTTTTGCAGATTTGCCATTGTTCTTCTCCTGCGTCATTGATTTTGACATGACTTCCTGAGAAAGAGCATCGGTGATGCTAACGAAATATGTCATTTCTCTATTGTAGGGTCTGTTCGTCGAAGTATCTCGTGGTTTTCCCAAAATTGGATAAAAATTCGTGCTTGTGTCATCCTCCGTGATTAATTTTGGAAAATTTTTAGCGTACCAGTTTTGATCGTGTATTTCATTGGTATTCGTCATTTTCTTCTCGGCATTTGAAATTCTACGTCCACGACCCATTGTTCAACTCGTTTTCGGCACTAAAATTATAGAAATATAAATAATAAATGTATTATCGTTTTATTCCAATAGTGGGAGCCATAAGGTTTGGAGGTTAAGTTGGAAAAATTGTTGTTGCGCTATTTTAGCGGAAATGTTGATTGGCAATAAGAATCTTATAATGTCGAAGATTATTTCTTGACAACTGTATCGAACGGTAGACATTCGATATATTGTTAATTCGCGAATCGTTTCCGAAGCTAGCGGTCAAACAAACGAAAATCATTAACAAATTTGTGTTTGAACGGAAAAAGAATTTTATACGCGTCACACATTATCGCAGCAAAACCATTTGTAATGGCGTTATTGCAAAGAAAAACACGATCTTGAAACTATTGTTGTGTCATTAAATTAAACGTCGTTTATTGCCAGTGAAATAGCATACATAAAACAAATTCCGATCACTGTACCACTCATGAATTCTAGAGGGAAGGAGTTCTTCTTCTGCTTCTTCTATACTTTGGCTACGACACAATGCGGTCTTAGGCCATAACCTGGTGATTGGGGAGATAAAAATCCCTATACGTGTAGGTTGACATGGTTGAG
>JAPYZU010000726.1:0-37081 GCA_030523005.1 Tryphoninae sp. B BG-2022a
AAATCTCATACATCGTCGATGACGACATTCTCCTTTAGCTCGATTAAATCGAATCGTTGCAAACAAAAACAGTTGCTAATTTAAACTCAAGCCGTTTTGCATTAGCTCGTGACGAATGCGATTGTTCGTAAACCGAGCACTCTCTCTCTCTTTCGTTTCATTTCGTTTTTTTTCCTCTCTATCTTCCTTTACGATAGAGCACTTCGCGCGAGATCAAATAATCGAATCATACGACTTTCCAATGCGAGTCTCGAAGCGGACAGACCACCCCCGACTGCACTTTCACGATAATAGAGCTCGAGATAAAAGAAATGCGTTCGTTTGATTTCCGATCTCGTAAATCTCTTCGCGTTGCGTAGTCAAACGTCCTTTCTCTCTCTCTCTCTCTCTCTCTCTCTCTCTCTCTCTCTCTCTCTCTCTCTCTCTCTCTCTCTCTCAGTTTATATAAAAAATATAGTGACACATTATTTCCCGTTCCTCGTTGGAACTTACTACCCGATTTTTTTTTGAGAAAAACCGTATAAAGTGTTGCACAGATACCGCTGTCATATTCGTGAGTTTTGTAACTAAACGAAAGCTCGGATACTCGTGTAAACTCTATTAGACTGTTATCCATTAGATACACAGTTACGGTTAAAGGCCTGTGTATTTTATAACGTAACGCTTACGCACCTTTATCACAAAATTATTACCCGAGGTTACAACTCTCTTTTCTAACGTTTCTTCTCCTTGTACTCGCTCGTACACAACGATATTCTTATTCATAATCGTACACACGTACGCACCCGGGTAATAAGTTATAATAAGCGTACGTCTCATCTTATATTGCTTTTACAAACGAGCGTTTTGCTCGCCACGCTTGCGTGATTTCCACCACGTTTTGCGTGAATATACACGGCACATACAGACACAGATTTGCATATATATATATATATGACATGGTTGCATACATGTAAATAAGTCGATTGTACGTTGCACGTGTTCGTGCTACCGTTAATGTTTATGCACAGAGCATTAAATTCCCGAGAGAGGGATATAGAGATAAGATCGTTTTGCTCAGGATCCGGGGCACATCTTCCTTCCCCGAGGCAAATGCAACTGTTTGCGTCTTTCCGTTTCTCATCTCTTTTTCTTTTTTCCTTTTTTTTAATATATCGTTATTCTTGTCTTTCTCGCTTCTTCATTTTCTTTGCGAATGTTTCAATGACGTGGTAATAAAACGGCATTAATAACAAAAGGTTCGAGTGACCGGAGATCGAGCGTGTCTCCTGTTAGCTTACTTATGTTTCTCTCTATCTCCCTCATTCCTGTTGGAGCTCTCGTGTCCGGTATAAAACGCTCGAGTCTCCACGAGATATTTATATGCAACGTTAAAAATGCACTTGCGAGAGAGAGAGAGAGAGAGAGAGAGAGAGAGAGAGAGAGAGAGAGAGAGAGAGAGAGAGAGGCGCGGTGAGTAAATCATATACGCGTTACACACCTTTTGGCAACGATTGTGATTAATTTATGATTGTAATTATAAAGGAAGAATGTTTTTATCTTCGTTATGACGAGACAGGGGATTTCCGTATCGAGAGAACCGTTGATCAAGAATAAAAAAAAAGCAGGAACGCGTTGGCACACGGTTAATTTATGGTCAGGCAGGAATTAACGTTATCTCATTTCCCTCTTTTCTTTTTTAATTGCTATTTTGTGAGAGTTTATCGGTGCGTTTCTTTTTATGTTCGATGAATATATTGAAGGTAATTTCTTTTTACAGGGTTCGGACCCCAGAGTGGCGACATGTCGTGGAAAATTGCAGAACAAACGGAGCAAACTCAATCAGGAGATCAACAAGGAGCTGAGGTTGCGCGCTGGCGCGGAAAATCTCTTCAAGTGAGTTTTTTCCTTTTCCTTCTTAATCGAACGCCACGTACTTTTTCTTCATACGAGAAGCACGTGTTTTCGCTAGTCGTTCAAGAATTTATACCAACGTCACGCGACAATTTATATTCTTTTTTTATCCTTCACGGTAGAGCTACGACCAACCGGAAACTCAAGGAGACTGTCGCACTCGAGTTGAGTTTCGTCAATTCTAATCTGCAGCTGCTCAAGGAACAACTGGCCGAGCTCAACAGTTCGGTCGAGCTTTACCAAAATGTCGACGGGTAAGATTTTTTCCTCTCCCTCCACCCCTTGTTCTTTTTACACAATAACACAGAACTTTTATATTTTCCTATGTTCTTCCCGGTTTCTTCTTTATATTTTAATTATCTTCGAGCACGAGCCGGAATAATTTGCACGATTTTGTACAAGAACTGTTTTTCACCCTTGTCTCACTCTCCCTTCCATCGGTTCTCTCTCCCTTCCATCGGTTCTCTCACAACGCCATCAGGCAATCGCACGATAGATATTCCGGCTCGATAATAAACCATGGCTCGTATCCACATACACACAAGGCCCATGCGCGTATATTTAATGGACACAGATATATATATAGGCGAGTACACACGTGCACGGTGCTCATGGAGTTATGCGCCAATTGTTATTCGTACGGAAAGAGTCGAGGGAGAAGAGGGGAAGATCGTTGTGTCGGCTAAGCCGAACGACTCTGATCCTCAGAACGCACATGCTCGACGGACCGTCTCGTAAATTTCCTCGCCTATATTTATAGAGTACGTATGGTTGACTCGGGGAAAAATACATTTTCCTTCTTTTATTTAGTATTTTTTTGTTTTCGTAAATGCGAGGGTGGAAGCACTCGCGCCACAAACAACAGGTAAATAGATAGAAACTTGGAGTAAACTCTCTATATAGCGCGCGCGATCACGTCCGCATTGCATCGATAGTAGAGTCGGGCTTGACTAGTTCGTATAAAGGAAGTGTATATAATAGTGGTCAGTTGCGCACGAGTTTGCTCTTTTCTCTACCATACATCTCCCTCTTTCTTTCATTCTCCCTCTCTCTCCCACTCACCTACAAGATTCAGTACATATATCAGCTGAGAACGTCGTTCGCCTTGTTTTTTTTCTTCTTACATTCAACGTCGGACTATCGATCACGATTCACCGATCGATGCTTGGAAAATAAATTTCTCCATCGTTTCTTCCTTCCCGGCCATATGTAGCGATACGTACATGTATACATAATATCCCTCTCCAACTATATTCCACTTTTTCTCATAATTCCAGTCGAGCGTTATGAGTTTCCTGTTTCGCCGGTAATGCAAAAAGCAAGAAACAACAAAAATTTACATTCCTCCTTCCAGGTTTTTGCAAGTGTCGATGCACGCATTTAAATTAATAGTCGAATGAAAAATCTCTTAATTCTATTTTTCTTTTCTATTATAAAACCAATAAATTTTCATTTCTTGATTACAGATTTATATTATCGTCGAAGGAATTCGTACGGAAAACGTTTATTATCGATACATCGATGATCCGGTTAACGAGACCAGAATAACTCGCGCCCTCTCTCCTCTAGAAAGAGGTCTAATACGATTTCCTGTAACCTGTAGCCAGAAGGCTTTTTCCCCTTTCTCCTCGCCTCTCTCTGCAACGCCTTTTAACGTCTCTATATTTCTTCCATATAGCTCGCGGTAGTTCTACGCCCTGTGCATGCACGCAGCGAATACCTTCTACGGCCTCGGCCACAGTCCGGAACACGCACCGGCTTCGTTCGTTCCTTCGTACACAAACCACATATACACACGTGCATATTTGCGAATATATTATTATATCGGGCATGATACTTGCACGTAACGTAAGTGTAAAATAAGGCGCGAATCGCCCGAGTTCTTATATACATGCCTTTGAGTTCGTGAACGTTTCGCTATTACCTATACTTCTATATCTATCGCACTATGCACATCTATATATATATATATATATATATATATATATATATATATACACACACACATACGAATACATAGAATACAGGTAGAGTACACGTACTAGTACAGTACACGATTGCCGGACCATCCTCCGCCATGCTTCGGTTCCTGGGTCACTGTCCGCCTACTCCACGGATACGGCGATTCTCTTCGTGTACCCGAGAGCTTGTTCTCTTTATCAGCTTCTTATAGCAATCTCTATCTCTTTTCCGTCCGATCTATACAATGTATACGCGAATACAAGTATCTCCCTCGGTCTCGGCCCTGATTTTCTCGTATCGCGATACAAACCGGAAGTCAGTGAAACGATACCCTTGATCTTTGGATCGTAGGTAATTTTTGTTTATCTTGCGCCACGATTTTGCAAAAAATATTGTTATCTCGAGAACAAATGCAATTGTAAGAAATTCGTTGGTGAAGAAAATTCTACGGGGATAACCGTAGATCGGGCAATGTGCTCGAGATCGCCGGTAAGAACCGTAGCAAGAACCGGGATCGTGTATATATACATATATATGTGTATACATAAAATAATACTACGCTGTAAAAAAAAAAAAAGTAAGGAGATAGAAGTGCGCGAGAGAAGTGATGAAATAAGGCTGCGTCTCTTTTCCCCTCTGGACGCTCTACTAGTAACTCGTATACATGTATATGTATCTCGCAGCATCCTCCAACGGTTCTACCACTTTTTTTTACGTTGCTCTTCTTCTTCATCTCGCTTCGGCGAGTCCTCGCGCGACAAGCAAGTACGCATCCTCCGCACGAAGAGAGAGAGAGAGAGAGAGACTACTCGTCGTGTGCGTACACACACGTTGCACTTTTCATCTCTCTTCTTCGCGTATCTTCCACTTGGGGCGAGACGAACACTCGGGCTTATATTTCTTAACGGGAAGTCGCGGACGTACACACGGTGATCGGGACCGAAGCGTTATACGCCGAATGATTTATCGGTCGTATAACGCGCGTTCGACTCGAGGAGTGGGGAGGACAAAGTGGGTCGAGTTTTGGAAAAAAGAAACGCCGAATAAAAAAATACAACAGAGCTTCGAGTACGCGATAAGCGATATAAAAAAGAACAACGTAAATAAAACGAAACTGTGCGGTTGACGGGAAAAAAAGACGGGATACAGTTTAGCGCATATGCATGACGAGTCCGCTGATTGGGATAGAGGTTCTTCGCTGTCTTTATTACTTCCCTCCTTCACGTGTGCGTCTCCGTACTCTTTCTTTTTTTTTATCCCTTCTTCGTGCCACTAACGCTTTTACGAACTCGGGAATATTCCACGGGACATATAACCCAGCGGACTTCTTATAATTCCGTTATAATTAGATATTCCTCAGCCACGAGAATTTTTCACGAGACACTAATAGTCACCCCACTCTTCGACACTATGAGGAATTAACATGCGCATAATTTGAAAATTGTCTAAACGTTCTTTTTCTTCCCGAGTAGCTAAAACAGCGAGGCGTTCTATCTCTATCAACGTTACAAACGACATTGACATACTTGTATTTTATTTACAGAGAGGACCCGGTTATGCCGATGATACCGTTGGGACTCAAGGAGACCAAAGACATTGACTTCCGAGATCCGTTCAAGGTGCGTTTACAATTTTTTTAAATTCTTGTTTGAACTACTCGAAAAATGGATCAAGCACCACTCGAGAGACGAGTGGACCGTGCAACATCTATGAGTAATAACGGTACGATAGTAATTGGATGTTGTAGTAGTTCTTAAAAGAAAAACAAATCATTCTAATGGTGGAACTTCCGGATCGTCGACAAACTCTTCGGAAACCATTTTCTCTCGTCTTCCTCTTTCATATTCGTCTCTGAGAGTTTGCTTGTCTCGATATATTCTCGAGAAATCGAGATCGTCTTGATGATTGTTGGGTGGACCGATCTCCAAGAGTTCCCGCTTCGTTATCGATGCTCCGGATTCCTGACGTATGACCTTGCTCGCATTTTTACCTTCCTCCATTTTGCCTCGTCGGGGTTTCAAACGCGTACCAAGATTCTCCGTTTTAACGGCAACTAGGGGCAATGGATCGAGACGCGGCATCGTTATTACAAGATTGCCCGTCGTCACGTTCCGTTTGGCTTTGCTCTTCGTCGTTAAAACCTCACACGGTAAGCGCAGTTGCAATATTTTTCCTTTTATCGTAACTCTGACGTAGTTCGGTTGGACGTCGACATCGAGGTAAGACGTGTCGAGGTGTCTGTAAGCCGCGATCTCGAGGATCACGTTCTCACGATCGGTCTCGTCGTTTAGGACGAAAGGGATTTTACCCTGATTTAGGTTGTATGCCAATCCTTCCGAATCGAAGAGTTTAGGCACATATTTTCGTTCTTCTTTCTTTTTCCTCGACGCTCTCTCACGTTTCTCCTCTCGTCTTCGATTTCTCTCGGCTATCGCGATTCTCTCTTCCGGTGTGTGAAGACTCGTCTCGTTCCAAAATCTGGAGTTTTCCTCCTCATCGGTAGTTCCACTATCGTCACTCCCCTGAATGGTGATAAAGAAGGTTGAAACAAAATTCAAGATTTTTATTGTCATGGTTTATTCTTCTTTACCTGGGAACTTTTTGGCTCTTGATCGTGAACTTCCGTGATTTTTAAACTTTGCTTCTCACGATGAGATTTTATCTGTGACTCTCTTAGTTTGCGATATTGCCAGTGAGCTCTTATAATATCACCCTCTGTCGCTGCATAATTTTGCAGCGCCAAGATTCTCTCGGATCTCTCGATTTTCTGCGAATCGAGTTCGCGAAGTTGCGGAAGTGTCGCGACGACGTATTCTCGATAGCCGAGGTAGTCGGTGCAAGGATTTCCGGTTAGATACAAAATTTCCAGGTGTTCGTTGCATCTAAATTATCAACGTGGGCTTTTGATGTATTTTCCACTTTGCTGTTACTGATATAAATTCAAAATCAATCGAGAAATAAAAAATGTCCTTCACTTCTCACCTTAAGCGTTTGACACCTCTCAAGTCGCCGATAAAATTAATCGTCAGATCGAGCTTCTGGAGACTCTCGAGTCCCTCAAGATTCTCAATTTCCTCAATGTTGTTCAGTGCTAGATTTAAATACTCAAGTTTTTTTAACTTATTGAGATTCTCGATTTTCCCAATAATGTTGTTTTGCAGTAAGAGTATTTTGAGATTTCTGCACGTTTGATTCAATAATTCAATCTTCTCTATGTTTTCCTGATGGAGTGTAATCTCCTCGAGGGTCGATGTCGCACCCTCGTTATGCTCCGCATGTTTCCTTATCAGATCCAACGTTATTCTGACCATTTTGTCACTTATCTCGAAACTCGGACTGTCCTGCCAACTGCACAAGTGTGGTTATGTTCTGAGTCTCGCAGTGGCGAGAAAATATCGATTTAACATTGCACAGCAACCTGAAATAAACAGCTTTTATATAGAAACTTATACCATGAAACCAAGTTCTTATAACGATGTATTATTATTTTCATGATTCTAGGACTTCATTCTCGAGCACTACAGCGAGGATGGAGAAAATTATGAAGAAGCCATCGCCGATCTTATGGAAACGAGACAGGTAAGATGAGAACTAATAGAGATAATAGAATCCATCAATTTGTTACGTACGAAATCATCAAGAATTTTTCTTTAATTCCAGGCGACGAGAACACCTACGCGAGATGCAGCCGGGATAGCTCTTCTCTTACGATACTACAATCAACTCTACTTCATCGAAAGACGCTTCTTTCCACCTGATAGAAGTCTTGGTATTTATTTCGAATGGTTCGACTCGTTGACCGGTGTGCCCAGTTGTCAGAGGACCGTGGCATTCGAAAAAGCATCGGTTCTCTTCAATGCCGGTGCTCTTTACACGCAATTAGGGGCAAAGCAGGATCGCCGAAGTTCTCGTGGGTTGGATCAAGCTGTCGATGCGTTTCTTCGTGCAGCCGGTACCTTCAGGTACATCCATGAAAATTTCACCAATGCACCGAGTATGGACCTTGGTCCTGACATGCTCGACATGTTGGTTCAGCTTATGCTGGTGGGTATTTCTTTAATTTTTGTACTTTATCAAGTGATTAAGTACACACACCTCAGATAGGTAAAAGATTTTGGATTTTAGGCACAAGCAAGAGAGTGTCTCTTCGAGAAATTGGAACTGCAGTCGAGAGAGACGAGAAGCATGGATGTCTCGCTAGATCTGGCGCAGGAAGCTGCTCAAGTTGCGGCTGTTTATAACGACGTTCATGCCTCCATATCACGCGAGCTTGTACGTGATTACGTACCAGAATCGTGGATATCGTTGGTACTCGTTAAACGCGAGCATCACTTGGCTCTGGCTCACAAACATTGCGCCGCTGGTCTTCTCGAACGCGCTCTCGATGAATTTCACACGGAGAACAAATTGACTCTCGAACACATACAAGAGAGCGACGGTAAAACGCAGATAGATGTTACGGTGCCGAAGGATGATAACGAGCGACAATTGTTGGGAAAAGCGCATCTCCGTGAGGCGCTCGTGCTTCATGAGGAGAGCCAGAGGCTCCAGAGAATGTGCCGCGAGCTCAAGGGAAAATTGGCACTTGGTAAAGTTCTCAAGAGATCGCACGATTCGACACTTCAGGAATACAACGCGACGGGTAACGAGGATGAATTTCGCGAACTTCTCGACCCTCCGCATATAATCGGTAAGATTTGTTTCAAGTATCGGTTGAAGATGGAATTGAAAAATATATGTTATTGGTGGCCAAAGTGAGAACTCAAGATA
Organism: Tryphoninae sp. B BG-2022a; assembly: GCA_030523005.1. Lineage (NCBI taxonomy): Eukaryota > Metazoa > Arthropoda > Insecta > Hymenoptera > Ichneumonidae > Tryphoninae sp. B BG-2022a. The sequence continues at coordinate 8,626 of JAPYZU010000726.1, forward strand.
ATCGTATTTTTATTTCATTTGTTTTTTTTTTATACAGCGTCCACTAAATTTCAACTAAGTCTAACGCATCCGGACTTTGGTCAGCACGGCGTCGATGATCTATTCAGATCGCTAGGTCCGGTTGCAATATTTTCGGCGAAGAGACACTGGACAGCACCGCGTCTGATTCAACTACAACGGGGCCCAGGAGGCGAGGGCTTTGGCTTCAGTGTTCGTGGTGATGCACCCGTTATCGTAGCTGCGGTTGATCACAATTCTCTCGCGGACGTGAGTTTTAGAACGATTCAATGTAAGGCATATAATTAGTAAAGAACGAATACTGATTGAAGGTTTTCTCCTGTCGTAGCTCGGTGGAATGAAAGAAGGCGACTTTATCGTCAGCATTGGTGACAAAGACGTCAAATGGGCCTCCCACGAACAAGTCGTACGCTTGATCAAGCAGTGTGGAGATTCCATTAGTCTCAAACTCGTAACCCCGATGGACAGAAATTATTTAAAGGTATCCCAATTTTGTTCATTGTCATACAATATTCTTCTAACGGTTCACAACGAAATTGTTCTGACAGTTGTTATTCTCATCGTTCAGAAACCTATAAAGACGAGTCACCACGATAAAGGCAGCGTTTCAGCGAGCAGTTCATCGGGTGTTTCCTCAGGTCAGCCGAGCCCCGCAGGTTCAGTAACGACAGCCCACGTTGCAAGGCGAATACCTTGGAATCCATTCAAGAAATCGAACGGTCAACGAGATAGCAGAGATCTTACGTTCGATAACGTAATTCTCAGATGATCGCGCATGAATAAGCGTACAAATTTATTGAGAAACGTAAGAAAGATACGTTTGTACATACTCTTCGATATCGACGGATATGCTCTTCGTGCGCCGTTCGTCGTATAATATGTTTATCGGCCATTTTAGAGAGAATAGTTGAGAGGTACCTGGATGGTACATAATCGTTCATTCGCTCGGATGAAGACAAAAACAAACATAAACACGAGTCGAGTCTCATTACCGATAGATTGTATCGTTGCCAAATTGTAAGTATAAATTTATCGTCCCGGTTAGTTCGTTAAGTTCGTCGATACCCTTTTTTCCATTTTTTTTTATTGTTCCCCAAATTATATTCTCCAAAAATGCGTGTGCGAATTAATCGCACGTATCAGCCATTCGCGCAGGATTATTGATCGTCAATCGCGAGCCAAGATAGAACAATTATGATAAAACAATAATCCCTCGCTTCTATTCCTATCTTTTTTCTTCCATCCTTCTCTCTCGAATAATTTATAGCGTTGTATATCCGTAGCAAAGTCCTTCTATCTTTTCGAAATACATATTAAATGTTAATTATTTGATCGTAACTTGTACATATACGATGATGAAGAATAAATTCATTGTGTGGAGAAATTGAAAAAATAATCAACGAAAAATATCATTGATTTTCCTACCAATGGTTTACAGTGCGTCGTAACGCTTCGTATTGGGATTGATCCGACGATGAGATTCTCGCGAGGAGTGACGTTTTCTCAAATTTTATAAACTATGAGAATTTTATTTAATTTGCCTTTTGCTTACGCTCTTTCTCTTTATCAGGTGATGAAAAATGAAAAAGCCTTCACCTCGGTGCGCTATAAGTGCAGGACGATGCACTTTCTTTCCGGCGTGCTTCACGTCCAGTACCGGTTTTTAAGGTCAGTTGCGGAGAAAGTTCAGCTGGCTACGTTTGAGAGGCTCCGCTGGCGTTATTGCCAGGACGTTCGTCTGACAATGAGCTGCACGAGCTCGTAGTAGAGCCTTTCAAGGAATCTTACGAATCGAGTGTCAAGAAAGGCGTCAAGATAGACTTTGTAACTAAGAAAAATCGTCCGCACGACCAAAAGTCTTTTACGACGAACAAAAAAGTTCATTCGTATTGTCAAACTAGAAATCAACTTATTTAATTGATTGCGACGAAAATGCAATACGTTAAATAATATCGAATAAATGAGCTAAATCAGAAAGACGGTGGTCGGGGGAAGAGGTGTTCTTGCCTCTTTCGAGTTAGGATCGATTGTGCAATCGATTGAGTGGAGCGAGGACGTGTTCGCCTCCCGTCCGGTGAAAGTTGCACGAGAATAGCTCTCTCGGCGTACTTCGAAACGTTTCTGAAATTCATTCGAGACGTTCCAAGAGCTCGGAAGTTACTTGAACGATTGAGAGGAATAATACAAAAAATAATAATGTTTTACAATACGAGCGAGACAGCAGGAGCGCACTGTCTCCCTTCTATGGCTGCTGTTTCTTCTCGTTCCCGCTGTATCGACGAATTACAATTCGCAATACCTTTCACTCGAAACTCCGAGAGTTTTCGTCATGTGTATGTCGACTGTGTAAGGCAAATGTGTACATGAGCTATGAAGGAAGGGATTTTGTGCAAAATATAACGCTGTTTCAGGTGTGGGAAACCACAACGAGGGGAAAGGCGATGATGGCAGCACCGTCGCCTGCATTCAGAATATTCAACGAAGAATTTATTCTTACACCCTGAGAGCACTGTTGGATGTGGCGCGTAAGTTTTCGGTCGCTCTACCGCCACAGGCTTCGCCTTTTTTTGTATCTCATAATCGTGATTTTTCGGGTTTAACCGAGATATTTCAATTAGTGTCAGGGGATACATATCCTGCGCCTGGCTCACTTTCTTCTTCTTCGCCCGATCACCGAGGAAACTTTTGCCAACGATACGTCAAACATATCCAGGTAAATTTAAATCTTATCTGATCTTCTTTTATAAGCCAGGGCCATAACGAAGACATAATTCATAAAATTCAAGGAAAACGGGCACAGCAATTGTTATATTTTTGATTAAATTGAATGGAAGTTAGGAAATGGCTCGATTTTTCAAACCGTTCGTTGCGAAATAATTGTGCCCCCCCCCCATGTTGTGAAATCCGGTTGCACTCGTATCATAATCACACGAGTGTAGTCATTAAAATTAGTGTTTGTTCGTGGCGATGCTCAATGCGAAATTGTGTGTTATATTTTAACATTTGAGTTGCTCATTTATTGATTTAGGTTGATCCTCAAACTGTGACTGAGGAGAAAATTATTATCATCAGAGCAGCGTTATCATTGTTTGAAAATAATTCCAATATTTGTGAGGAAAAAAAGGAGCTTGCTCAATGTTGAGATAAATTTTACCATTTCAATGTTGAACTGCATCGACGTAGTTGCAATGAGAATACTCAACGAAAACAGTCACCGTAACGACGAGCGAGAGAAGTGGGACATCAGGCTTTTATCATACTGCTTCGCGACCGAGAATCACAACGTCGTTACTCGTACGTGCAGGAGTTAGAAAGGCTTTAAGGACGTTTCACACTGTTCTTACGCAACTCATTATATTTATCTACTCGTTATATCAATATTCTTTAATTACACTCCATCAATTTTATTAATTACCATTATATTCGTTTATTTAATTGAAATCGTTTTTTCTTTTATAAAAATTATTGTTTTCTTCCTAAAATCAAGCTTCGAGCTTCTGAATAATTGAATTATTGTTTATAAAATCTCACGAAAATCACGAAAGTTTTACAGAGTAGCGAAAGTAGAAAACGATCGAGGCCCGAGCTATTGTATTTTCCCCTAATTGCTCGTTCTATCGTGAAAAATGAAAGTGTACGTTACTGTATAACTTTCGGAATAAGCCGAGACAACGGGAAAATTGAAACGGGCGAGTAATCGATGGAGATTGAGAATTCGCCTGAAAATTCTCAAAATTACATTCCTTATTTTTAAATTCTTTTTATCGAATTTCATTCGTTACATGAAATATTTAGCTGCAATTTTTCACGTTTGTATTCCGTGAATGAACTGTTTCAAGGCCTCGCGGTATGACCCTCGACCGCATACGAGAATATTTTATTCCTTACCGTCCGACAATTTTGTCACACGTTTTGCAGATTAACAACGTACCAACAATTTTCATGGCCTTTTTCGCGATGAATAATGCAATTATTTTCCAAGAATTTTCAACGGACCATTACTTACGTCCATCCGTCTTTGACTGATGTTAACATATCTTTCTTGTTTCTAGAACGAAATAAAAAAAAATAAAAAAATAAAATAAAATTACAATTATCTCATGCTTACGACAGACCATAAAAAAACACGCTCGTACCAGTTCAAAAATCACGTTCAAAGAATTACCGACCGCTAATTTATCGTCTTGTTTCTCGGTACGATCTTCAATTTGCATTACAAATCGATTTCTAATTCGTGCGGTTTTGACGGTCCACGCTTTATTTAATCGCGGAAGTAAAAATATTCTCAACTCACTCCGTAATCTCTCGCGACAGTTATTCATACACATTTTTCATGATACGGTTCAGAAATTCGTGATTTAATTTTTTGAAGCTACGCCGTAATATTTTTATTATTAAAAAAATAAAAAAGTAAAAAAAAAAACGTTCGTCCCGTTTGTTCAACGGAGCGATGATCGAACGAGGTAGAAAAAAGAACCGGTAGTGCAATGAAAGTCGTTCTTTCTGTCTGATGGAGTGTAAAATAAAAGTACAGAAAAAAACCAATCCTTTTTTTTTTGTGAACCGACGGGAAATTTTTTTTTTTTTTCATCACCCACAAAATTCGGGCCAAGTACACACAGAGTCTGGAACTCCCGTCGTTCTCTCGTTATCTCCTGCTCTCTTTCTCTCCTGCCATATCCACGAATGGTGTGCCCACACGCGATGAATTTCCTTTCAGGAAGTGCTTTCTCCACTTGCAGTCCAGGTACAGACATACATACATATATATATATATATACAGGTTCGCGGTAATAACCACAGACGAGAAATTCGCCAAGAGCGAAGCCACGATCGTCTGTATAATTTTGAATTTAAAGAGAATCGCCCCCCGGTATCTTGCGAATACGGGTAATGACCATTCTACCAAGATTTGACTTCTAATTGGCCAGGTAGCTAATTGCATTTTATTTCAAGCGGTCGAAAGTCCATAAAAATATTTCCCTTTGGTTTTACATGTGTGTATATACTTGATATTTTTAATTAACGCCGACGAGCTTTTTTTTCTTTATTAATTACGTGCTTATATCTGTGTGTTATGCGTAATTAATTAAAGATAAGAGAAAAATGTAAAAGAGGGGTGGGGGTGGATCATTATTACCTGTACGAAGGTAACTAGCGCACGGACACTCTATTCTCCAGCGAATTCCCACTCTCCTGGACGACCAGGCGGGGATCCCTGCCTTTTAAATTGGTCGATCGTCTAAGCAGCCGGGTTACTTCGACTCGGGTGATCGAACGGTCAATATCATCGTTCTCTACCTTCACTCACAGTATTTTTCACGTAAGAATTTTAATTCGTCGGTGTGACGTAGTTTATAGATTTTCATTTTATTAAGCCTGTGACGATTATTAGGAACGTATTTAACAGCTTTTTCTCCTGTAAAAACAAAATAATGAAAAACGATAGTGAGGTGTGAGCGGCGATAATTTTCTTCGGAGTGAATTAATATTCGCAGTGCAGAGAAAGTGAATTTTTCTGAAGTATCTAGTCATAAATTAGACAACATTGATTGTTTGTATTTAGCAGAATTTAAATACATCGTCTTATCAGTTTTCATTCGTGAAAATCCTTAGAAAGAATTTTTGAAAAATCGTTTTTCTTTCGTCATAAAATTTTGGCTCGTATCTTCCATTCATCGCTTTAAAAATATAAAAAGTTTTGAGACCCCCCGGTATCGTTCGTTTGCATTCAGGAGAGCGACGAATCTCGATCACGAAATCGATTACGCGTATGCGCCACGAGGTCGTCGATCGCGACTTTGACTTTCGTTTGCCGAAACGTGCCCCGCGGGCTTTCTCGAACTCGCGGAGTTATGAAAATTGTTCGAATACGCTTTTGATAAATAAACGATTGAATTTCTGTACTTCCGACCCGTGCGATTAGACACGTCGTAAAACAACGACGATCGTCGCATGTAACGAACGGGAAAGTCGATCGATTCTATCTCACCCGGAAACTAATCTCTCCTCTCGTTTTATTTTTTATTATTCACTTGACACTTACACCGACAGCTCGTAATAATTGAATAATTATAGAGTATATCCGCTCGCGTTATATGAACGTACATTGTGTGAGAGGGAATAGTTTATTCGCCGTTGGGCTTAACGGATCTCTCTCTCTCTCTCTCTCTCTCTCTCTCTTTTTCTTCGTCCCACGAACTTTCTAAAAGCACATAACGGGTCATGCGGTTTGTCGTGGCCACCGGGACTTATGTAATTTCTTTATCGTTCTCTGCGATGATCCGCGTATAAATTCTACGTCGTAATATTCAGGTTTGAGATCCACCCCTCTCTCCCTCTGCCTCCATAATTTTCGTAATTCGAGCCTTTTTAAATGCCAGCCCACGTTCGATCATGTAACATAAAAAAAAACGTAATATAAAACTTTCGATTTCACGCACGATACTTTGTTTGTTTTTGGTACGTGTCATCATCGACAGGCAATGGGAATGGGAGGACACGAGGGAAATGATTACAAGTGTGGCCTGAGCCAGGATGCCCAGTCCGCGGCGAGGGCGGAATTGCGAGAGGACGATAATACGAGGGAGCAAGCTCTCGAACAATTTCGCGATTGGATATCGAAGCATCCAACTATAAAGAGATGTCGCACGGATCCGGTCTTTTTATTGAGATTTTTGAGAACGAAAAAATTTAGCTTGCCAATGGCCCAGGACATGCTCGAGCGTTATCTCACAATAAGACAGCTTTATCCCGAATGGTTCCAGAAACTCGACATCGACGATCCTGATATCGAGGCGATTATCGATAGCGGCTATCTCGTTCCGCTCGAGCAGAGGGATAAACATGGTCGTCAAGTTATTCTATCCTGCGCAGGTGAATATTTACATCTATCATATAATTGTGGTCGATTTAAATAATCATTGTTTTATAGTCCATAGGAAAAATTATCATTTTGAAGAGTTGAAAAAAATGATGAATTGTTACAAATTTTTAGGGCGTTTCGATCCGTACAAATTCACATCGGCTCAAATGGCCAGAGCCCACAGTCTGGTCGTCGAGGCTCTTATGGACGAGGAGGAAAATCAGGTTCACGGTTACACCCATGTGAACGACGAATCCGGTCTGACAATGGGTCATTTGAGTGCTTGGTCCTTGACAGACATACGAAATATGCTGAGGTGCATACAAAACAGCACGCCCATGCGTCACAAGGAGACGCATTTTATCAATATTCCAGGTTGCGCGACGAAGATAATTGAATTTGCGATATCTCTACTCAATGATAAACTCAGATCTCGCATACTTGTGAGTAAATCAATGTTAAATTCTTTTTACGACTTGGCAAATATTTCTTGCTTCGATTAAACCTCGAGTTCATCATTATTGTTCATTCAAGGTACACAAAAATCTGCAGGATCTCAAAGAAGCTATAAATCCGAAAATATTGCCCAAAGAGTACGGTGGTGAAGTGCCACTCGCAGACATGATTGGTACGTTGAGAATATTTTTGTGAAAAATAATAATACTAATCGTTCGAATATAACGATAAAATATCTTGCAGCCACATTCAAGAAGAAGCTGCGATCAAAGAGGGATCAGCTGAAGGCTCTCGATGACATGTACATCGAAATCTCGCCGAAGGACACCTGTGCTGCTTCGACGGAAGGTCTCTGCGGAATATCCGGTTCTTTCCGTAAACTTGAAGTAGATTAATCATCGTCTTTCCCATTCTGTTTTATTTTTTTTAAAATAATTACTCTTGTTACGTTTCGTTTATATAGTGCAAAGTCATTATTAGGAAAAGAATTCCTTGTACTTTATGTTAATTTACGTTACATACGAAACTGTGTCCGTGTCGGTGGTATCAGTTACCCAAAAGAAGTAACGCTCGTTTAGCTCGTAACCAACAGGAACGAGCGAACAATGTGCGACTTTAGTTCTTAAGTGTTTTACATTATTAATGTTGTTCGAAAAATCGTTACTCATCCATGGTGTTAATTGTCAATCTTATTTCTTTTTCGTTTACACGTAGATATATATTTTTTTACACTGTAATGCATTACCATCGTTCATCGAAATATAGTCTGGGTTAAGCTATTTCTTTAAGCCAATAAACGATGAAACTGGAAATTAAAGATAAAGGAACATTTCTTTTCGATCGTCCTTTAATTCTTCAATCTTCAGTGAGGATGAAGGAAATTCGATAGAAGAGGCGATATGCTTTCATTTCCAACGTGTTATTTATTGCAAGCGAGCTTGAGAAAGTAGCTGTCGTAATGATCTCTAATACATCGTAAATAATATTATCAGACTAAAAAAAAAAAGTAAAACGACGATCTTCACGATCTCGCATAATCGACGTTATTGGCGCAAAGACAAAACATAATTGTATTGTTATGGAGATGTTCTTTTTTCATCTGCAATCACGTGAACTTAATATCATCATACATACACACATATATATATATAGTATAGTATATATATATATGACTATAGGTACTGTAACATATATATATATACACAGAGGCGGAGGGACTCGGGTTCTTGTGGATAGAGTTATTAAATATTTCGATGATTCTTAAAAACTTCGAACATCATTGATAGCCTACGTAATTAATGGAACGTTTCTTCATATTTTATAAAATAAGATCCAGAGCACCAGTTTCTTTTTCTTTTGTTTTCTTTTACCAAATAATTAACTTTTTCTTCTTCTTCTTCTTTTTCCTTGCTTCATTATTTACAAATTCGAGCCACGTCTCGTCGACGTAACTTTCGCGTATCTCATACACGATTTTTGTTTCTTTCCTTGGATTTCTTTTGTTTTTTTTTCTTTTTACTTATTTTGCAAACGCTGTTGGTGCTGAGGTTCGTGCCGCTCGTACAGCAATTATTCGCGTTTTTACGCGCATTAAACATGGAGAAACGAGGAACAGAAAACTGACTATTATATCGCGAAATTTCTTGGCCAAACGATCGTATCTTCTTTTTGTTTTAAGGAAATATTATATAAGATTAGAAAACGTTAATGAAACGGTCTCGATGCTTATGCCGAGAGACGTCACTCGCATCGTTGGATGACGAGTGCAACAACTTACAAATTTTTCATGGAGAGCATATCATATTTTCCTAAGCCATGATTATCAAATTTTATATTCATCGAGTCCCGTTTCGAGTCCCGAATTCGACGTCCGTCGCGTCACTCTTGTAGCTGCAATAAGTCTTTCATTACTGAGCCCAAAAGTTCGGAGAACGTCGCCATCGCGGATATTGAAGAAAAATAATCGAATCCATCGGAAAAATTAATATTCGACGATTCGAACGTCGATGAGAAAAGAAACAAATTTTATAATTCGGCAAATGGATCGTGGCGTTGAAATTTCGCTCCGTGGACCACGGAGGCAAGAGAATTCACACGTCTTCGAGCGTCCCTGGTCCGGTAGAGTAAGTAAGATCACAAGCGTCTTGGGGCTGCACCATTGACGGTAGCCCCGGGTTAGAATAAACGTAAAATAAACATTTTTTTCTTCGTACTCTTAATCACTACTTATCTTCGTAAATCATCGCTCGTCAACGTTCATTGTTTCGTGTAACGTGTAAATTGTTTGGCTGCAACTTGTTTCTTCTTTCTTTCATCTTCCCTTTATCGAGCTGTGTTCGAGTGTGAATGTGTATGTGTATATAGCAAACGTGCGCATTGTTTTTATCCGCTTACAATAAACCAAACAAACAAAAAAAAAATTATTCTATTTACAACGTCGTTCGTTTCGCCCACTTTTCTTTTCGCGCTTTGTCGCGAAAGCTTTATTTTTGTTCTCGCGTATCGGGGAAAGATACGTAACATTTCGTTTTATCTATATCCTTATATCACATGTATATAAGAAAGGCACCATGCGGCAATGGAGGCTCGACGAATCCAGAGATAATATTTTCCTTCAATTTTTATTTTCATTCTTTCGCTTCTCAGCCACACAATTCACCTCGCGTTTCTCGGTTATTCTCGTCTCGGGCAATTTGGTCCTGACGTCGATAAGGAAAATGAAAAAAGCATTCGACTAAATTTCGTATTGCACGATATTACAACGCGTTATCGTTAATTTTCTTTTGTCTTTCTTTCTAGAAATTTACAACTCGACGAGACCACGGAATAAAATTTCGTCAAATGTACAATTTAATTCGCTCATATATTAGAATTTTGATTTTCACTTGAAAACACCGAATAAATAATAAAATTCTTTTCTCTTCGCAATTAAAAACAAAGAAATTACACACACGCAGACACACACACACACACACACATACACACACGCATACGCAAATATTCATGGATAATCGAGTGACCCATATGGCTTTTCTTGCTGCGCCGAGACTTTATAATGATTTTTATTGTTTACTTTTACAGGGACAATCGCGCCGATTTGGATTCACCGGGAAGCGGGGTAAGCACTTTTTTTTTGTTTTAGTGGGAACGACTCGAGCTTTAACAAGGACTAGGCACTTAAGGTTCTTCGGGGGCTCACTCATTCACTGTGCCCCGTTTACGAACGAAACACTATCACCCGTTTTCTTTTTCTTTTTCTTTTGTTTATCTCTTCAAACTCGCAATTCTCATTATTCCTTCATTGATTATTAAAACGACAATAATGCATTTTTCTTTAGTCGATCGCTTCCTTGAGAGCGGCTAATTGTTCCTCACCGAGTTTCACCTTGTCCTGAATCTCACGTCCGTCCATTATTAGTTTTGCTTTCATGTTTATGAAGTGCTGATAGTCCGCGTATTCGTCGTCGTTCAGGTACTTTGAGAGTATCGCCGAGACATTTACGCTTCGTTTGTCGATGTTGCTCTTAAGAATCTTGGCTTCCTCGAGTTGGTCCATGAGCTTGTCTCGTTTCGACTCGAGAATTTTCTACAAAAGAGGAAAAATCGATTTGAGTTCGAGAAACAAAGAATCGTCAAATTTTCATCTCTAATTTTTCTCTCTCTCTCTCTCCTTTCTCAGTGCAGTTACGAAGGAAGTGGCTTACCCTTTCCGGATGATCAGATGGCATTCCGTAAAGCGCGTTTTCAGCACGTGCCAATCTCCCACTGAGTCCAAGAAGAAGACTCGTTATTTTTCCAACTTCCTCGACGTGCAAGCGATACTTGGATGCCTCGGCAGGACGCGCGACTGCGGAAACTCGGGTCGCGACACGAGCACCGAGTGCCTCGTTCAATTCACCCTCCTCTCTAACGGCTTCCTGTTCCGCCCTTAGAACTACGACTTTTTTATCCAACCTGAGCACGAGTTCCTCCTGTAAGTAAATGAAAAACAACAATTAATCTTTCATATTTCGATAAAAAAATGACGATTAATTCGTGCTATAATTTACCTTCTTCTGCCTGAGATCGCTACTATCGTTGGTATTGTTGGCCGTATCGGAGTCCGTTGAATTATCCGTATTCGTCGAAATATCTTCGTCAGTCACGTCGCGCGAGTATCTCGTCAGAAATCTCGCTTTTCCCTCGGAAGTCGTGAAGTAAGCCGAAGTTGGTGAAAGAGGGCTGCTCGGATCGGTCGTCGACAAAGGGGTGGTTGGTGTCGAAGGCATCGTATCGTTCCTGAACAAATAAACGTAAGTGATACAATATTTTACGAGCGAAAAAAATCACTGAATGCGATAGCGCTCGTTGAAAAGACGGGATTGCGTCAACCAGCGAGCGTGAGTCACGAGCCAAGCGTGAATCAATAGTCATAAATGGACAATACGATTATCTACGTAGGCAGGACGATTAGGAAGTAAGAAAATCGTCTATCAACGTCAATCGATTATAATTGTACGATTAAAAATAATTATTAATTAACGTTTACGTTAAGAAACGATCGAAGATATTTCTCGCAGTATTGCGAATTTAAAATACGATTTTAGCTCCATAAGACGGTAATCTTGGATAAAATCTGACGTGTTTGACGATCGAGATAAACAACGTGACCGATTGCAACGACGATATGTAAGTAACTGAATATCGACAATGTCTTTGACTTGAACGTAGGACAAAAATCCGGCCCCCTACCCATTACCATCTATCGCCCCTTCGTAGTAGTACCGAGTCGTTGACAACATCGTTTATGGTCAAGTTGCGCAATTTCTTCGTCATAGAGTGCACTTTCACTCGCCTTGAACGCGCGTGCGAGAACTATCCTTCACGCGTGATTCAGCCACGAATATGTATATATTTACTCGGCATCACATATCGCGTCTCAAAATATTTTTTTCAATATTTTACAACGCGAATCTTTGAGTTTCGATTATAAAACGTTGAATTCTCGTTTCGTGCCTCGAACGAACCGAAAGAAACCGCAATTCCATCACGAACGTGCCTCGGTCACATTATCGATGGCCTCGTAATTTTTTTTTCTTTCTTTACCATTGTCTCGCTCATCGTCCGATAAATTCGGTCACGCGCGTACCCCGAATTCCAAAACAGAAAAAAGAAAAAGAAATCGGCCGGATTGCGATAGAGGAGCGTGAATGGGGCTTTTCGTAAACGAAATTATCGGCGATCGAGTTCAAATGTTGTTTGACATTTCGTTATTAATAACTAATTATAATGACAAAGAATGTATTTTCGAATGTTTTATTGAATTCGCGCCGACGCACTGGAAAATATAATCACGAACGTTTCCCCGGCAAAAGCGAAGGAGAGAATGATAAAGGAAAAGTAAGAAGAGAAAGAAAAAAATCGTCATCACGCGATGAGTTTACAAGCACGTGAGCTGGGTTATGTCCTAACGGGTTATCGGATAAAAGTAACCCTCCCCTTTCTTTCATGCCTCTCTTCCTCATCGTTCCGTCGCCCGATTCCTCCTGGCAATGAATTTAACTTCTTCTTTGTTTCGAATCTTTTACGCTAATCAAACATTGTATATACTTGAAGAAAACAAAAAACAGAAAACATTACGTTACGTACTTTGCATCGTCCTCGTTTTCCGGTTCCGTGGAATTGACCGAGTTAAAGTCGTCCAACGAGGGTGGCCGTCTTGGTCGAGGTTGAAGAGTCGCTTCTACCCTGAAGAGACCCGACACGTAATCCGTTGGCTTTTTGTGCTCCGGTGCTGGTACTTGAAAATAAGAAGAGGATTGATTTTAAACGAAGGTTGGATGTTTTTGGATTTTACGATTTAACGATCGAGTGCGACCGTGAATAGATGCAAATTGGTGTTTGGGAGGGCAATGAACTCAATGGTGGTTTATGTGCAAGAGCACCACGCCACGAGGTAATCTAATAAACGTTTAGCTCTGGCCCGGTTGATCGCGTTAACGCTTATTAAATCGAAAGGTCGTCGCTCCGGACCGCTGGCTACTGTGGCTTCTCTCTCTCTCTCGCTTTTATTCGCCTCTCCGAGAATCCCACGCGCGTATGCTCGTACGAATTTAATATACTGTTGCTTTCAACGATAGCTCGAACCTCGAACGATAAAACAAACATTCCGACTAAAGACGGTGGAAAAAATAAATATTTTTCCTTTTTATACAAATCAATAATTTATGAAAATTTCAATGTAAGAAGAAGAATGTATGAGTTGTTTATGTGATAGAAAAATCATGGCGTAGCTTCCGTGCTAATGATTCGACGGAGAGAATTGTAACGTCGTTATTCTTACGAGGCCCTGCGAGGCGACCAAAGAAGCCGTGTAAATAAACTCAGGGCACGTTTGGCATCGCGTTAGAGCTCGCATTAAGCTAATAAACAGCGCGTGTGCAGGGCGAGAGCGAAGAAATAGGTTGTCGGGGTTGGTTCGTACCGGAAGATTCTAATTTTAGAAATAACTTTGACGAGCTTGATGGACATAATATTTAGGTAGTAACTTCGTTAGTATACGAATAATTAAAAATTGTTAATTAATAAAAATTAATTTTTGATTTACCAAGAATCGTGACGAGTTTGTCGTTCGGTGAGAGCTGATTCGCGAGGTCTCTGCTAAGTTCCTCACACTCGATCTCTTCCGGCAATTTGCGTCTTGGTTCCGGCGCGACTTCGTTCTCGATCGTTTCCTTGGTATCGATGGTGTCATCGTCGTCGAAAATTTCCGTTTGCGAGGAGGCGTCGATTGTCGTGGCGTTGACCCTGAGAACGATTTCGGTTCTTTGAACGAGAGTGAGTCCTTCGATACCGGGCTGTGGCGAGACGCAGGGCGAGCCTTTGACCTCGATCGGTGAGAATCTCGGCGATGAGGTTTCCGATGAGGACGGTGAGGTTTTGGTCGCGCTGGATATCGACGAGGATCTCGACCTCGACAGCGAGTTTCTCCGTTCGCGAGAATTTATGAGCGTCGTCTCGGTCTGACTCGATCTAGCTCGTGGCGAATTCGGGCCCGTCCAATTATTTTCCGTCTGCGAAGGACTCGATATTTTGCGCCTCGGTGTAGTTTGACCTCTAACCGTGACCTGACTATCCTCGACGTCGCGAACGACCTTAGTGTGTTCGTGCCTCGCGGTCGCCTCGTTACAGTGTGTTTGAGGGTTTCGCGGTGACGACCTCGCCGATTGATTCACCTCGCTGGATGACCTCGTCGAGGTCGAACTCGAGCTCGAACAGCTACCGGATCTTCTCGGCACTGCTCCGCGTAGCGATCTCAACGAGGCAGGACTGCTCTCGTCCCGCGGTGCCAAAATGTCCGGCGACCTCGGTGGCGAGGTCGCCGGAGGCGGTGGCTTTTCCGTCGGTTCGTCGCGACTCGTCTCTACCTCCTCTCGATTTTCCGTCATCGTACTCGCGCTACTGTTGCCACTAACTCCGTGACCGTTTAAACCCCCGCCGGAAATTGCGCTCGCTCTCTTTTCCGCGAGCGCGTTTCTACGATTCAACAATTCGACGTTTCTCGAGGTCATTTCGATCGTCGCGCTTCTCTCGCGATAAAAATCTTCTATACCGTGACTCGATGCTTCCGTACTCGATGGCAATCTCGTTTGCGTCAATGGTTCGCAGCTAGCCGCTAATTTTCTTCGCTCTCTCTCCAATTTACGATTTCTGTCGTTCAACGCCTCGATACTTTGCGGCGACAGTCTCTCTTTGTAATCGGTACGTTTTTCGTGGCCATTGCGCGACCCGTCCTGACACTCGTTGTTGTTCGTAAGATTGTTATTATTACTCTCGTTACGGCCACGATTTTCCGTAGATTGTAATTTTTTCGTGAGATCGCGTGATAGCTTGCTCATAACGTCGCTCGTGTGAACCGTATTTCTCTCCTCGATACGTTGATGAAGAGCGTCGACGCTGTGAGACTTTGGCAAGTCGTTGAGTTGCTGTTGAGAATTTTGTTGCGAGTGGGAGTGATGACTGTGATGATGCTGCAACTGATGCGGATGATGCGGAGTTACGCGAAGTAGAACAGGATCGTCGTGGTCCCGCGAACCCGCCGAATGCTGATGCCAATCGTCCAGTCGGGCGGTTGGCGACATCGTGCGCTTATAACTGCCCTCGCTGTCGGGAGCGCCGCGCTCTCGTCTGTAAGCCAAGTACGAAGCTTTCGACTGGCTCCTGGAAATACAAAAAAGAAACGATTCAGTATTATCGCACCGTCTCCTCCGACCTTCTATCCTTTTTATCCGAAGAACGTTATCAAGGTCAATAAATATGCAAAAAACGTTTTGTAATTCATAAAAATGACAGTCGACGCAGAGAACTCCCAGATAAAAACTAAATACGATTTAATCATCGTCTCGTGGTATAAAATCGTTCGGGATATAAATAAAATGAGAAACGAAGGACGGAAATAAATGGCGATGAAATAGTAGAAATTCTTCGTCGCGCGATTATTATTTTGCGTGTTACGTTCACGGTGCGTTAACAAGTTGCGCAATAATTGATTCCATTAAAGCTTGTACAGTTCGCGGCTACTATTCGACGTATTAGTGGAAATCTCGCATAGTTATTCGATCGACTGGAACGAACATAATTCCGTAACAGTGGCGATACTATTATCTTGCGTTTGTGTGCGTCCTTGTCCATGCATTCTCGAGACGTTTCGCCCAGGGGTAAATATTACTATCTCTCCCCGTTCTATCCTCTGTTTACGGCTTGCATACCCACGCCGTACGTGTGTCTCGCGAATGAAAAAAGAAAACAAGAAAAAGAGATCGACAACGAAGCGCTTGTAAGCTTATCTCGCGATTAGAAACTATCAGTCCTTGCTCCTTGTCTTCTCGAGACAAGGATTCTATTCAAACGTATCGCGGTGTCGCATCCGGCGACAGAATAAACGTAGCTCGATGATTATTACAACATTTTTTGAGCGAGTATTATCAACTTTCTTCATGAATTTTTCGAAGTTTTTTTTTCACTTTTTAATTAAATGGAAGTCTGCTCATTCGCAACAGCGTTGACCCCATTTATCCCAAGATGAAGAAACTTCGACGGTCGAGGTCAATTAAAAATGTCGCGTTGCTTAAAACACAACAAAACGATTAGTCTCGATGCGACCCGAACACGAGGAGTTTCCCTTTCATTTCGCAATGTATATTTTATATCGTCGCGATTCCTCCGCGGAAATGTCTTCGAGTCTCGCATCGCAGATTTCCATAAGAGCGTGTGTGCGTTGGCAACGAAATACATAAGAGACAGCGAGAGGAATGGAGAGGAAGGAATTAAATCTGAATTACAAATTTGCGACACGCACGAAAGTGAAAACGAATGCGAGATTCGTCAACTGGAATGGACAAGCGCGATGGCGAGTGAAAGATTTAACGAGGAAGAATTTGTTTTTTGTTTTCTTAAATTTGCGAATAATTCCTCTCTGGCAAAAAAAAAGAAACGAAATAAAAAAAGTCGATTTGATATAATCAAGTTGAGAATTAATAAAATATTACTGTAAATTGTAATTTTGTAAGTGCGTGTTTTATTTCATTATTTTCTCTTGCTGCGGAAAACACGTTTGATAATTGTCATGCGGCGAACGTCGCATTGTCAAGCGTATACAAAGTCAGCGAGTAAGCGATCCGCACCACGCCTTCGCACGCTCGGCTGCTCAGAAGTCTTCGAGCGAAAGACGCCTCGGTCTTCCTCTTAACTTTGTTCCTCCTCTCGCTCCTCGTCCCAACCGTAACAGTCCGCGGAATCTTCGGGATTGGCCAGAGGCCGAAAATCTCCGAGACACGTATATACGCGTGACACGTTCAAAAATGTCCGAGACACCGAAGACGTTCCTCGGCTACACGCGAGCGAGGTTCAGGAACATAGGACGACATAACGGGCTATCTCGTAAACTTAAATTCAACTTTAAACTTCGACTCGAATTCCACGTCTCTTGAGTAACGCGATTCAGCCCGAATATGTATAAACAACTTTTTCGAGCCACAAACCAGATAGTTATACCGCGAAATCGCGAGTTCCACGACCTCATCGAGCCCGCAGCCTGGGACAAAAATAGACCGAAAAAAGAAAACAAAGAACGATAGTAGGATAATAAAAGAGAAACAATCCAACGTAGATAGACAGCTGTGAAAAATTCAGGATATTTCGAAATCAAGCCTCGTACATGAAAAACTATGTTGTAATAATTGTAACTTCTACGTTGGTAGACTCATTTTTGTACGGCTAAAAGTCTAAACCTTAAGAGAATTTTCATAACAAAGACAAAATTAAGTTGAATAGTACGTAACGATAAAAATCGTATTGCTAAATCCGAGAAATAAGAATTAGAAAAATCGTTCGTCGATCATTTCGAACAGCCTTGTACGAGTATAATGCCCAATTTGATTCACCGATCTCTAATCGCATTACCAAAAATGCTCGCGCTACCGGTAGGCAACAAAAGGTGGCGCTGTAACTCGAAGTATATAACAAATAAAATGGTACGTAAGCGTAAGTATAGAGATTTATAGAGCCTAAGGATGCCGAGGACGTTGAGGTAGAGGTCGAGACCTTCGCCTCGTCAGCGTATAAGAGTGCCGAGACGAAGTCGCAGTAGTAATGGCACGTATAACATCAGACGCGGATTGCACTAGGGGCTATTCCCCCGTAAGGAGAACCTCCCCGACTCTTTTTGCTTTCCACCGCACAACAGCGTACTATTATTTACGCTGAATTACGCAACAAACTCTTCGTCGGTCCTATGACTCTTCGACTAGGCGGAGATTGTGCGCTTGTTAATAACGACTTTTGTTACTTAAGTACGGCATTAAATCGGTCCGGGGACTCGGCGAGCTGTATAACGCTCGAGACTCCGTGTAGAAAAATAAATGAGAACGAGAGATATTTAATGACAATGATAATAATCATAGTAATAACAATGATATTAACAATAACAATGATATTCTGTTTGAAACAAGAGAGAGAGAGAGTGCATATAAGCTGCTTGCTCTCGCATATGGGAGAACACTAACTGCCATACGTACAAATGCTCATACTCACGTACACAAAGACGGTAATATATTTACACGCATGCTACAATGTTACGACACTTCGAGTGTAACTCGTAAATTTCGACTGGGAGCTACGCCCTTGAAATATTTCCTCGCTATCGTCACGATAAAGAAAAACGAATTTTTATATTTATTTACTTTTCATATCGAATCTGAGTTTTACGGAAGTGTTTTGACAGAAAAATTGACTGGTTTGAATGGAAATTGTATGAATTGTTATAGTTTGAGGGAAATGAATATTCTTTTGGAGTTAATTTGAAAATATTCTAATTTTGTCAAGAATGATTTTGAACGAGGAGAATTACGAGAATATTGATAAAAATTGCGAACGAGAATAGCGGTAAAAAAAAGGTTGGGGACGAGAAGGCGTAGAGTGCGATCGCACGACGACAAGGTGATACGCGTGGGAAGCGCGGAGGCTTTATCAGCTTATCGCGAGCACAGTGCCCGCATGACGCTACATTGAAACTCGGCTGTATCGTCCTCGTGCCGCACTGTTTAAGCTTTAGCTGTAATAATAATATATATTTGCGGCGTGTCTTGTACGCTGCCATGAACGGCGAAATATTTTATCTATCGAGGTTGAGAGAAAAAAACAAAATTAAAACGCGCGCGAAAGCACAAGAGAGAGAGAGAGAGAGAGAGAGAGAGGGAAATGTTTATTAGAACATTTGTACGAACGCGATTAGTTTATTTAAGAAAAAATGTATGTCTCGTTGAAAACACCGCACAGCTACTTTGTTATTTTTCGACCTCGAATACTAGGACACACTCGTGTACACTCGTTGTTCACGTAATACACTATCGATCTTCTCCAAGGGAATTAAAAAAAAAAGCCACGAAATTATACAAATTTTCGTCTACGGTTGTAAACCGCAATACATAAATTATCGACGAGACAAATAAAAGCGATAAACTCGATGAAAGTACGCACATTCTTCTTTAAATAACGTATCGTCGATCATAAATCATAATTCTTGATACGATAAGACGGAAAAATTGAAAAACAAGAAGCTTAATACTCTAATACGAAACCTTGAAAATCTAAAAAGAAGTAACAGCATCGACGTAATATAATTTCTGTATGAAGTTGTACAGGGCGCTTGTTCTGCCTGTAAAACGAAAGAGGGAGGAGAACGAGAGAGAGAGAAAGAAACAGGTTGGCAGGATAGTAAAGGATAAAGTTGATGAAGGGTTGAGCAGAGAAACCCATGAATATATGAAGTGTATATATATATATATATATAGAGTATGTGCGAACGTGAGCTTACGAGGAATGCGATAGCTCGTAAATAACTAATTGCTCGGGACGGTGTGCGCGCGGGAAAAGGTCGCTCATCCGTGACTGAGACATTCTAGATGATATGACCGAGAGAAAGAAAAAGAGAGAGAGAGAGAGAGAGAGAGAGAGAGAGAGAGAGAGAGAGAAACAAGACCCCATTGCAACCTGCCACTCGTCATATCCCTTCGAGGACGGAAGAATATATCAAGATTAAAGAAAATATTATCCGCGCATGTACGATAAATCGAGTGGTCGTAAGAAAGCAAGGGTTATGGAAATTCTGTACGTCAAAAGTTTCCCACGAGGATCGTGATTAATAAACCGAGCATTCCCTCGATATACCGATTATTCAAAATGGCGTCAAACTAAGTGTGTCAAATTTAAAAAAAATACTCGAGTTTTCTTTTATTTTGTATCTTGTTTCATTTCGAGGAAGATGGAATAAAAAGCAGTGTGATCGTAAAAAAAAAAAGAATCTAGTTTACAAGCAGAGTCTTATATTTTCGTAACGAAGCACGCGCAATAAAAATTCGAAAAGTAAGAGCCAAGAGTGCGTTAGTCACCGAACGATTGTCGATTCGTCATCGCTGACACAACGAGGAGGTGAAGTAAAAAAAAAAGATCATCGCATATACAATGGGGCGATCGTAAAAAAGAATCGTAATGATGAAATTCGTTGAGTGTCAGGTAAATCAGAGCACAAGAGAGCCCGGTTCGATATTTTGACTTTCTCGACGAAGGATCTTCGAAGGAGATTCGAGGCTTCGTTCACTCGTTTGCTCTTTTCGTACAACCGGATCTCTCGAAACAACGCGTACACACGTATACGTATATTTATTGTACAGATGTGTGACACATAAGCGAGTATATAGATCGTCTTATCTCGTGTTATACAAATCCCTGTCGAGGGATATATTAGGAAGAGTCACTACTACTGGTAAGAGATCGAAGCCGAGAGATCGAAGATCGAGAGATCGAAACGGTCGATCTCTCTGAAATCGTGTTGACGCGCCTCGTCGGAGAGGTACGAGCCGAGCGAACCGTAAAAGTGGCTCGATCTCCCTTCGCGAATCTGCAACGAACGACACTTTCATCTCCGCGACAGCAGCGCGATATTTACGACGAATTAATTTCATGATTCTTAGTTTCTATCCTTTTTTTTTCTTTTCCAAGGCTAATTATAAAATACGAAGAACGAATAATCGAACGAATTGTAAATCATCGCGCGAACGAGAGCAACGTTGGAAATACGATGTTTATAATTCGCTGCGAATTATTTTTCGCAAGGCTATAGCTAATTTGACAATTGAGAGCGAGCGATGATTGGCCTTCCTTATCCTTTGAGAAGGCAATTGGTTTCAGCGGTCTTGCGGTCGATGATCGTGCAAACGTGTATATATATATATGTCCTCGCCGAATTCATGCGACGATGACTGACGTGACGAACGTTTGGAGAACTTTTGCGTTCGAGTATCGAGTCGTAAACGCAGACACGCACAATATATAATATTTACACGGTAAATCCGTCTTGTATACTCGAAGCTCGCGAGTTCGAGGAGTTAGTGTGTATTAGAGTTAGAAACGAGAAGCGACGATTCAGAGAGAGAGAGAGAGAGACCGCCTCGACATACCAACCGAACATTCTACCATTTAACGCTCTCGGTGTGTTCGCTATATGCGTTCCAGTTTTCCTTACCGCATGACACGTTGCCCATAATAATTCGCCTCTTACGTACGTGTAACACGCGAGCGAGACACTTATTCGCGACCTGTCTCTCGTCTCCACACGTGAAACTTACATGGCCATTTCTTTTTTTTATTCTTTTCAAATATTTCAACGTCCTCTTTCCTAGCATATTTTTCACTTCTCGTGTCTCGAAAGATGGCTCGTCTCGTTTCGTACAAAACGGATTTACACCTCTCGCCCACCGTTTACGACTGGCGATGTGCTCACATCGTGCGTTGCATGCGCGGGCAAAATGCATGCCGAGGTAGCTGTATGCGCAGCAAACACACACATACACGTACACAAACTCGTGAAGAGATTGGCTCGAGAGTAAAGGTGGAAATAAATTTTTCGTCGTACGAAACACGTACGTAGTCTCAGCGTGTATCCCAGCTCGGGGTATTTACGTGCAAATCGGCGGCTGTACTTGCACTTTCCGCGAAAGGATATCATTTGCATTCGCGTCTTATTTCTCTCGCGAATTATACGTTCACCTGCTTATAATTTCGCTTCACGCGCGATCTAGATTTATCAATAACGCTCAAAGCGAAAGATTAAAGATAAATAGCGATAATTCGATGATCGATCGTGCAATCTTTTGATCAAAGATCTTTATTAAATTTCGATCAAAGTTCGATTCAATGATCTCGTTTACTCCGACTCGCCAAAATGATAAATTGATGACAGTAATGGGAAACGATGGGATAAAAAGTTGTCTGGGTTTTGGACGAGTGCGATTGTTAATCGTTTTTCCACGTATTCAACGTACGCGTGACGAACCGGGACTGGTGAAGGGTCGGTCGCATTATTAGCGAGGCTAGGCATTATTATATATCTCCTTTGGATCGTCATATGGACGACTTTACCGGTCATACCACATTGCTTTGGTGATGTACTTGCTATAGTCTCGCGTATATCTATATTTTTGTATATATCTATATATTCGAGTCCGACTTCAAAGTAGGTTGTTCACCTGCCGCCCGGAGTCGACGTAGTAGTACAGGCACAGTTGGTTCGTTTACGAAGAAACGAAACGAGAAAATGCGCGAGTAGGAATAACATATATATATATACGAACGAGAAAAGTAACCGGGTGAACCAGCTGCGAGAACAGATGTCAGACACGCGCGGGGGATTCTATCGGAGGTTCTCGACTGTACATGCGTCGTACGTGCATACTCGATAATCGCGCACACGAGAGTAGTATCTCGCTCGCTACGCGATTGCCATTGCTGGCTTAAAACGCGATCACGTGCTAGCGATGCGACACGATCGTCCAGAAGAAACGAGATAAAGAATGTACGAGAGATAGATCGATGGTGAAGTACCGTCGCGACAAGTCCGAGATCAATCTACGTTGCGTCGTTACTCTAATTTGTGGATAAAGGGGTCAATGACTTTTTCTTTTTGAGCAAGTGCGTTTGTTTGTTTGCTGATTTTTTTTTTCCCTTTTTTTTTCTGATAAGAAGAATATGGCGATATCTATCGATCAATCGATGATCGAATTGGAAGATTGGATGGAACGAAGAGTTTTTGAGGATTGAGAGAAATTCGCGAGGATGGGCGCGATGAGGAGGACAAAGTTCTGTTCGCGAAGTACGAAGTCGTTCATCCTCGAGTCTGTCGCTGGCCTTCTTCCTAATTCCGTCTCTCGTGTCTAAGAACTCAATTTCGCCGTAGCAATTACGTCTCTCTCTCTCTCTCCTTCTTTCGCGGGGCGGCGAACGATCGCCACGGCATTCCTCGCTAATGACGAACGATCCAAGTGCTGCACTGAAAGAGCACAACCGCTAAATATATATATATATATATATATATATATATATATATATATATAGGAAACTCCTTCGGGATTTTCTTGGGAATTGCTGAGAGAGCTACTGATGGTACAGAGTGTTTATTACTACCGGGAAAGTTTGCTCCATCTTTCGTGAATAATTCAAGTCCATTGTTCGCTAATTGTGGCGATGCAAACGACATTTTTTTCCCTTCCTGCGCGAGCTTCGCGACGTCATTCTTAATATACAAATCGGTCGATGTTTTTAAATAATAAAGAAAGAAAACAAACATTCGATCTGTTTTTGTTTCCGAGGTACGAGGAAGTTGGGTCGATTGTTATTTTTTTATCGTCGAGACCGATAATAATTTAAAGCGAACGAGTTGAAAATGTAATAATCGCGATTCGCGATTCCTGGTAATCGTTGCATATCCCTGTCGCGAATCCTTGAACCCGGATGGGATCGAGGATTCGACGGTAACTCAAGCCCCTGTCGTACTCGAGACATCGGGGACTACGATCTCAACACTTGTGCATTTTTTTTACACCCGGTACGTTCGGTAATGCGCGGACACGTACGCAGAAACAACAACCGGCAAAAAATAATTATAATAAGGTAGTCCTGGGAAGGCGTAAGATGGACGACGTATATGCTCGAGAACCGAACGAAAAGACGACAAGACGTAATCTATGGCTGGTTCTACGAGCGAGCAAAAAATCGACTCCTTCACCTCGAACATCGTCAATGCCCACCGGTCTACCGAGGAGCCTCGCGCATGATCACGCTTGTTTTTTTGTTTTGTTTGCCGAGTATACGCCAGATTACTCGTCGCTGTGCAAACAACGAAAAACAGAAAAATAAGAACACGTGAAAAAATAAACAAATATTTGCACATTTTGTTGCTTACTTTCGTAATTTCAATCGGCCACGTTTAATTGTTCGATTTCTTGAGAAAGTTCGTAACGTCGTGATACGATCGGTTATTTAGCGATAGTTGTTACAGAGACGATGAACTAATCGTCGCTAATTAGAACGAATGATAAAATCGGTATGGTCGATCGGCGAGGAAGGAAGGCACGCCGTGAGATAAACAACGGAGGCGAAGAAAGAATGTACGAAAATGTGTTTCGCCCGGACGAGAGTGAGAGGCGGATCCGTTGTACCACACGGCAAGGCTGTGGCAATTAAGCTCCCGGTATATTTAATTGAAAAGTCTATAATACAAGTTTACTGGCACGCTGTTAAAGTACACATGGCCCTGCGGGCGAAGGTTTGAGCGATGATCGCAATTAATAATGCTCCCGGTTATGTATCGAAGCACGAGCCAGACACGATAAACACACCGGCGTTACGTCTAACGTCTTAGAAACTTATTTTCTCCTTACGTACCAAACGTTGAAATAATAATAAGATAAACGACGAATTATGCGGACTTGAAAAAAGAAACAAATTCCTGACGATCGATTTAGTGTGCCGAGTGTTAGAGAGGATGAGAGTCGAAAAAGAGAAATATACAAGGTGAAAGGGAAATTCTACGTTCGAACGGGATCCACGTGTGTTAAAAAGGAGAAGAAGGAAAAAAAAAAACATCACGATTATTACAACGCTGACTCGTCTTTTGTCGAATCGGAGAAAGGGGAGGCCTTGTAATTCGCGCGAGACGTAGCGAAAGAAAGAGTGAAAATTGCCTGGATTATACGTTCATGGTCAAGCCTATGAGTAGGCACAATAGAAAACTTAAGAATTTGCTCGATCATTGTTATCATCATTATTATCGTCAATTAGATTGAGAGCGTTTGTAAATTATGATAATTACAACCAATTGCGCAATAATAAATACCGCATTTTAATTAACACTTGAGAAGTCAAGCGTCGACTTGCATTTTTAATTCGTAAGTAACATGTAAAAAAAAAAAAGGAAATTCCATCGTATACGAAGCAACGGCATGGCAAAAGTTGGCGTGTCCTTGCGAAGATCCAGGCGGCGTAGTCGAGTCGAAAGAAAACGCGAAAGCGTGCTTAGTCCGCGTTCGAGCGCGTGTAGGTGAACGAGAAGAGTCCCGAGATAAAGCAGAAAGAGTAATGGAAATAGAGAAAGGGAGAACGGATCGCATCGAGGCTCTCTCGTTTGTCCTTTCTTTCTTTCTTTTCTGCAAAGGAGCAACGTCGGTTTCGTTGTGATATTAGCTGCCGGTCTCTCGGTTCCCATGGGAGCAACCTCAGCTCCGAGAGACCTCCTAGGCGAGGTCGCAATATTTTATACACCATCGACGAGTACCTATATCCGTCAACCCACACGCGCGCGCCCGCGTTCGTACTCGATTACTAAATATCGCTCGTGTGCCGGTACTTATCGTACGCTATGCTCGATGAACTCTTACCAGTCACGTAATCGATCGCCTTATATATATATATATATATATATATATATATATATATATATATATATATTTATATTAGTCCTGTTTCTTTTCGTACAGAACAAAAAATTATTTCTCATTATTATTTCTATTTCCTTCGATTAATAAAATTCATCCTATTTAATAAATCATTGTCTCTCGTACGAATTGAAATAAATCGCAAATGTTGAAATAAAAATCCCTCTTGTAAGTTTCACTTTTATGAAACCGACGGAACGAGTCCGTTCTCTTATCTTCGTAGATTACCACTCGCGATATTACGAGAATTTATCGCGCGGCGGAAGATGAAGAAAAAAGGTACGTTCCGCTAAAAAAACAAGATTGCCAATCGATATTTGTCGGGAGATTATATCGTATTTATAAAGAATAAAGCATACATCCGTTAAACAAAACGAATGGTTTCGCACGGTGGTTCTTCGTTCTCCCTGAAAATTGTCATATTTTCAACGTCGTAGGAAGAATTTCGAGATATTAGACACGCGTTGTACGATGGACAATTATACCGGTGTTCTTCAACGTTTGACAGAGAAATCTCCGGTGGTAAAGCGAGGACAACGGGGGTGTCTACGGTGTATATAAGTGGGATAAAGACAATTTTATGGTCCGCTACGTTGCGGGTCGGAGCACGGAAGTCACTCTCGTAAGCCTCGGGTGTCTTCCCACTGCTCGCTCTTCTTTCTCGTTTTCTTTCCTTTTTTCCTTTCTTCTCTCGTCTTATATACATGTATAACGTTGAAGTACGCGTGGCTTTCTTTCGGAGCAGACGACGAAGACCGCGCAGTGTCAAGTTTTCTTTGTCCGTACGAGCAACGACTTTACTACTGAATGACGTTTGCGCTACTCTCTTGCGTTTCTCTCTCTCTCTCTCTCTCTCTCTCGTCCCCTCCGATCTTTTCCTAGCTCTTTACCACTTTAACCCGTCGCGTTTTACCGACTCTGGTGTCGTTGGTAACTTTTCTACGAGCACGTAGATATGTATCTCGTTATATATGTGTGTAAAAGTCGGCCGACCAGTGGAAAAAGAAACCGAGGCGAAAGACACACTCACACGTGGAAACTTGGAATGTACGATAAATTATATTCTTTGTTGTGTAATTAATCCGAGAGTAGGAGATAGAAGAAACGAATGTTTATATCGTACGAATTGTTTGAATAAACGTGAATATTTCCCATGGGAGTATTGTTGATTTTCTGGAATTATTGTTTATGATAATCCTCCTACCTCCTTATCCGAAATTTATTACTCCCGAAGACCATCGTGTTGATGTTACCGACGATGTTGTAAACTCCAAGATTCAACATTTGGTCCTCGTGATTAATTTCGTCACAAAACGAGTCGATGTATCTATTTTTCGATATACGCACAGTTATGTCGAAAACGATAAATATCCTCGACCTTTCACTCTCGAATCGATAAATAACAAAAAAAAAATCTTCACCCACTCACTGACGATGAATATATTTTGTTTCGTTCCGAAAAAAATGAGCTATACATCCTCGTTCACTCGATATCGTTCGGGCAACATTTTTAATAATATTTACATTAACACCTCCGAGGATTTGAATTTGTTCACGAGCTAACGGGACGGTCTGAAGTCGATGCCGGTTGTTTCAAGTCCCGTTGACTTTTGCCAATCGATGACACGACGATTGTCACGCGACGCAGACATTTACGTGAAGGAAATTGACTGACTGTCAAAATGTAATTTTATCGACGACACGAGACGCTCGATTCTCAATTAATCAATCGAACGATCGATAAATCGCGCGAGTTGATTGTTGTTTATGTTTTTTTTTTTCTTAACAGTTCTCCGACGATTCTCGCGTATACACGTTAACAGCGCGGGTGCTGTCAGCGGAATGAGACGCATCGCGAGTGGAGTCGCGTCTGAAAGCCAACAACGAGAGAGGTGAACTGCGAGCGCAAGCGCTCTCCGGTACGGTATTGCTGTCTCTATCAAGACAGTGGGGGAAAACACTTCGTCGATAGCGAGAACGAGAGCGAGTGAGAAGGCGGACTATTTATTGGATCAGAAGTCGGGAGGTCCCTGCTCCTCTGTGAGGGAGAACCGAGACAACGAGTGAGATTGAGACGAAGAGGGACTCGAATAGAAGAATGAGGTGAATCCAAGTTGCAGAAGTCCTCTCTCTCTCTCTCTCTCTGTCGTTCTCCCTCCCGCGAAATGTTCTTTTGCGGATCGCGGTGGCGGCAGGTCAGCGATGTTGGGTCATCGTCGCCGGGGAGTCGCGAACCGTGGAACACGAAGAAAGAATGATGGAAAACAAACAAAAAAGAAACGTCATAGAAAGAAAGAAAAAATTGGAACGCGATGCTAGTCGCGTCTGGGAGAGACTACGGTAGCCCGAGACTTAATCGTACAAAAAGAAATGATAATAAAAATAACAAATAACGGTATGATAAAAGAAAATAATATTTTAAACTATACGAGTTCGAATTCAAAGCGAGCCAATTTCTTTTTGGTAGGAATACATTTTCGTAACGATTCTACGACGAACAACGATAATATCATTGTCGAGAGTTCAAATAATACCTCGTACTCTTGCAACTTCGTGTCTAATTAACAATGATTTGTTACTGACATTTCCTTATTCCACGCCCTCGTGATGAGATTCTATCAAGAGGTTTATTGTGCTCGTCAAATTCATTGCCGTATGGAAAATTTCGTATGGAAACGATTATACCGCGTATCGTCTACGAGAAACGTTAGTAGCGTATTCGGAGGATCTCTCCAATATATATGTGTATATATAGGAGAGATTCTCCTAAATATATATATATATATATATATATATATATATATGTGTGTGT
>JAPYZU010000727.1:0-26362 GCA_030523005.1 Tryphoninae sp. B BG-2022a
TTGCGTCAATTAATTTTTGAAAATCGAGACTTATAAAATGTTTTTCCAAGAGAAACCTTCATTTTCTACCAAGCTTGAAAAAAATTATAAAAATCAAATTGCAAACTTGAAAAATCTGTAAAAAAAAAAAAGCCGGCACAGTTGGATTAATCAAGTTCGATCAAAGCTATAAATTTCATAGCCATCGACTCGTGTCTTACAAGATTATGAAAAATCACAAAAAAATTGTCGATTAACGTCACAACTATTTTATAAATAATGCAAAATTAACGATTCGCTCAGATACACGATAAACGATTCGACTAAACTTTTTCCCAAAGCCATATCTCTCGTTCTATCTAACGACTCGCCGCAATGGCAATTAGAAAATGAGCCACGTTTAATTCTCTCGCGAGTACGTACCACGAAGTGAGATACGATTCTTCGATACAAACTTCCATCGTTTTTCGACGCAATCTTATCTGCCACGAAATAAATCGAGCCGCGCGAAAAAGATAAAGGAACGAAACTAAAGAAAAGGATAATTGGGGAAAACGATGTGGGACGGGAGGGACAAAGTTTAGCGAAATAAAAGAAAGAGACAGTAAAAGAAGAAAGAAAGAAAAAGCGACCGAGGGGAGTATTAAAAGACCGGTAAATGAAAGAGACGGAGGAAGAGGAGAAAATTTTACGTTGCGGAAGGAGAAAATGGGCCGACGGAGACTTCGTCGGGGTACTTGGCGAAACTTGTTAACCCAGGTCCGGGACTAATTACTTGATTGCGTAATTGGCTCCCCGCGAGAGAACCTCGAGCTCGCTATCTCCCTGTCCCTTTCTCTCTCTCTCTCTCTCTCTCTCTCTCAGAGTAGCGGTGTGACGATGGCGGCCGTTAACCCGCCCCTGAAGTCAAGGGAAGTAAAGCACAGCCACCCGCCGTGACCGCTAAACTCTCCCGCTGATTTCAACCCTCGATTCTTCCCACACTTTTCTCTCTTTCTCTCAAACCTCACTCCCTTTTTTCTATATATTTTTTTTCTTATGCACTTTATGCTCTTCATTGGTTTAATCGAAATGAGAAGATTATTCGGCAATAAAAATTTTTTTCATCCCTAACGACCATGATTAGACTATTTTTATCATTTCGATGTTTAATTATCCAATGATCTGATTATATAATATTGTTACGTTAGTAGACAGCGGATCGATCGATTAACGATTCGATATTTTCACCCTGACAACGATATCTCACCCTCCACCCTCAAAATTAATTTGTCAATAAAAGAAAAAGTTATTCGCCCGAAAAATATTTCTCGAATCGGTTTTTTTTTATATTTAGCTAAAGAACCTCATCAATATTTTTATCCGAATTTCGAAGCCCATGTAAACTCATAACGAGCACCAACAAAAAAAGTGAACACTTTTTATCACAGGCACGTGAGATTTGAAGGGTAGTTCGGACAAATTTTGCCACGGGGCTACCAAGATATTTCCCCGTGTTCGACCTTCGGCTATTTCTAACTACCACGATGAAAGTGCGACAAGAGGGGTGGTGGCAAGGAGGGGGAGGGAGGGGGTTAGAAAAAGCACACACGCACCCCAACACATAAGCGTCTATAGGCACCGGGAGGACAGGCCCTATCTGACATCGCTCATGGAGCTCGTTAGCGTTGCCCTTGGCAACACCCTTGCACCCCCTCTCTCCCCGCCGCACCCTCCTGCACCCCCTGAACAACCTTCGAGAATAGCTCTCCTCTCACCCCTCACACGGGGTCGCCAAGCTTTTTTTCTCACACACTTTTACCGGATCTCTCGACAGATCTATCTCCACCCCTCCATGTACCTTCCCAATCGGGAGTAGAAACGGTACGCTCGCATTCGTATCAATATATCTATATAACTCAAACACACGCACACTTTTCTTTCTCGAGCCTGTCCTCACCCCTCCCCCGCCCCATTCCTGGTCTCGTTCGAGTACGCGACAAAAAAAATCAACCCCCTGAGCTTTCGTCCCACGCGCCATTTTCTATGTGCGTACCCTTGTATGTGTGTGCGCGTGTTTCAAGCGCCTCGCGTCGATCTCGAAACTCACGCCAGAATTTGTCGCTTATACGCGAGAAAGGAAAGTACAAAGAACCGAGGTAGTAAAAAGAGAGAGAGAGAGAGAAAGAGAGAGAGAGAGAGAGAGAGAGAGAGAGAGAGAGAGAGAGAGAGAGAGAGATGGTTCAACAGCACGAATTCGTTGAAACGCGACGTATTACGTACAGAAGGTAGAAAGGGCTCCGTTGATTCTTAATCCGTTCGAGAAATGAGATTACAATTAAGGCTTCCGCGGAGGTAGGAACGAGGTGAGGCTTTACAAGAAGGCGGGGGAGAGGGATGAGTCGAGAATAACGACCGCGACAACGAGGTAGAGCTAATTTCTTGATTCGATTCGACGACACCGGGCTCATTCCGGACGAACGCTCTTCGTTGTTCTCGAACGGTGTTCGAATCACGAGTCCCCGAACTGTCGTTACTTGAAAATAAACGCGCCTTTGGTTGTCGCTTGATTTCACAATACTGACTTGAAAACAAATTCGTTTTCATCGCGATTATGTGAAAAATATTATGAAAAAATTGACATCTTTATTTCGGGGTTGGAGCGGGTGGGGGTGGTGGGAGGGGGGGGGGTGAAAATACGAACAAGGAAACAAGTCAGATTAATCGAGGGCTCGTACAACCGAACGCAAATAAACAATAATAATGAGAAATTAAAATAATATTAAAGTAAAAGAATTTAAAAAAGAAAAAGGCGGATTCATTTTGGAAAAATTAAAAAATCGGGTTGACTCGGATGGCTTGTGGCTTGAAAAATGTGTCAACCGAGCGGTCGCAGAGCGAAGATTTGTCAAAGTTTTTTCGCTGATAAAATTCACGATACCGACGT
Source organism: Tryphoninae sp. B BG-2022a (assembly GCA_030523005.1). Lineage (NCBI taxonomy): Eukaryota > Metazoa > Arthropoda > Insecta > Hymenoptera > Ichneumonidae > Tryphoninae sp. B BG-2022a. Next base: position 2,906 of record JAPYZU010000727.1, read on the forward strand.
AATTAATTATTGTCCAATGATGATTTAGCAAAATTCCCGAGTCGTTTGGAAGATCTGCGAGAATATGGAAGAGAGAGAGAGAGAGAGAGAGAGAGAGAGAGAGAGAGAGAGAGAAGGGATTCTTTCCGTTACATAAAAATTAATAACTAAGTATTTCTTTATGGCACACTCGAAGAATAAGACCGTGTGCGCAACTGGCTGCCGTTCCTGGAATAAGCGAAGGGAGATGATATTAATAATGGTACGTCTGCTCGCGGTACCACGGGGATTTCATTAAAACTCGCGTACGCTGAGAGAATGGCAGAATATTGAGGTAACGCGGGGAGAGAGCGAGAGAGGACGAGAAATAAATGTAAAAAAAAACGTAAGAAGGAGAAGAATGAAAAAAAAGAAAAAGAAAGAAAGAAAACACGCGGAAAGAAAAAGAGGGAAAGGGGAGTATGCTACACGAACCAAGTCCAAATCCGCTTAGGGGATGTAATTAAAATCGAAAAAAATGTGTTTAATGAATATTCATTCGTGGCTGGTCGTGATCTGCGATATTAAACGATCTCCGTTCTTCTGTTTTATCCCGGCCTTGCGCTGTACTACCCGTTACGCGCGTAATATTACCATTCGCATTAAATCGTTCTTTCCCATACTCGTATATATATATATATATATATATATATAAATTTTCTCTTTCTATATGTACTCGTATATATATATATATATATATATATATATATATATATATATATATACGTGTATATATAAATTTCTTTCTATATGTAGAGACAAAAAGGGAGAGGGAAAGAGAATATTCGTAGAAAAGATAGACAAAAAATCGCTACATTTTTCCTCTTTGTTGAAAATTCTACCTTTTTTTTTCAAAATTCTTATCACGTTTCGATGACGACCGATTTATCTCGAGCTTGACTCAAGAATTTTTTCGCACGAGTGTTTTTCTTTCCTCCGGTCTAGATAAGCGAGTAGCTTCGTGCCGAGGGAGGAAGGCAAAGGAGAGGGGGAATTCGAGAGCTTGAGAAGTTTTCAAGAAAATTTGCATGGGCTCGCGCCTAACGACTTCCTGTTTTCTCCCGCGCGAGGAGAACCAACGACGAACGGGAAAAATGTATATATACATGTATATATATATATATATATATATATATATATAAATATAAACAGCTCTTGTTTTGTCTAGCACTCTGCCCGAAGGCGCGGGAAACGATGAAACGAGGAAGCTTGTATAATGTTGAGGAACGTCGCGAGGCGTGATAAGAGCTGGATTTATATATTTTCGATTTTTTCCTACTTTTTTCGCGTTTTTTGTTCGAAAAGCAATAAGCGAATAAGAATGATCGAAACTGGATCAAGGTGTTCGAAATTATCACTCTCTCAAGCATGAAGCAAAGTTTATCACGTGACCTCGCGATTTCGCCGAACCGAAATATCGTCGTTTGAAATCTTCTTTTTTTCTCATTTTTTATTTTACTTTTCGATAAACGGGCATAGGCCACGAATAATCTTGCATGTCGCACGAGCGCGGTTGAGAATCGATTTTTCCTCGCCGAATTGCCTCGCGTATCTCTATCGCGTATATACTTTTGTTGCTCGTGTCGACACGAATATATGTTGTTCGTCGATAGCAAAAATATTTCCGGGATGCGGCGACGTCCCCGAGTTATCGTTGTTTTTTACTTCTTTTCTTTAAATATTTTTCGATATAGCCGAACTCGGTGACAGACGAAGATAACAATTTTTACGACCCTGTTTGGACATCTTTTTGTCGAGTACGACCTGAACGAAAATTTCACAACGTTTCACAGAACTTTTGGAAAATATTTTGAAACAAAAATTTTGATGGAAAATCGTCGTAAATTTGGGATTTTTGTATTTCTTATTTTGATTTATTCCATACAATGTTTTCCTTGTTGTAACTTTCTTTGTCTAACGGAAATGAAAAATTAATCACGATGGTGGAGCGATAACGATTGCTGATTAAGCGTGAAACAACTTAGTTCCAATCAAAATCTCTTTATCACACGTTGATGGAGAATAAAACTGGAATAACCTTCATAAAAATCCAGAGGACATTTCCCTCCATCCGTCTGTCCACCTTGGCGCTTTCGTCTTCGAATTTCCCTATGGCGACAAAGCCCTCTCTTCTCTGCCGCGCCATTTTTTTCGCCATCTCCCTTTCTCTCTCAGTCACATCGTTCTCTCAGATCCCCCGCAGTGCGTTTATCTTCCATACCCTATTGATCCGTAAGTGATGGTGAGCGGCGCCTCGTGGAAGGTGGAAGGAATGAATGGCATGGGGTCGATTGCGTTGAGGGATGTGCGGGTATGATAAAGACAGAGAGAGGGTGAGAGACGTTCTGTGTATATGTGTGTGTGACAGAGAGAGAGGGAGAGAGAAGAAAAAAAATGAGTGCGAGCAAGGCAGGAGTGTGGTGAACGATTGCCAGGAGGATTCGAGGAGAAAAGTCTGCACGAGAGAGAGAGAGAGAGAGAGAAAAGTGAACCAAGGAAAAAAAGCGGAATATTCGGGGGATGGTGAATTTTCCAGCGCCAAGGGTGTGTTGGGCTCGAGGGAAGATTTCAAAGTGTATATATAACAACGAGAGAAGATCTCAGTCTCGCTCGCACGATTAGACGTCGCAGGCTCGCGTTGCGTCGGTGGTCGGACTTTTGGGGGATGGAACGAGGCACTTTTGAGGGGAACAAAAATGAAGAAAAAAAGAAGAAAGGGATGGCGATAGAATCCCGGAATGAAATAATAATATTAAGATGGATCGGTCTCGAGGGTTGGGCTTTGGTGGAGGAAAGAGCTTTTAGGGTGTCTCGTTCCCTCGTAGCGAGCTTTGCCACGAGCATAGAGAGCACCGCAAGTGCCAACGCTGACACTGACGCGTGTACGAACCCATTTTTTTAAATCCCAAGTTACGCACGAGGGTAGGAAAGAGATGCGAGAGACAGAGAGAGAGAGAGAGAGAGAGAGAGAGAGAGAGAGAGAGAAAAAGTACGCCTCGAATTCTCTTTGGAGAATTTCAAAGTGGATGAGATGATACAGCCCACGCTCCCTGGAACGGCCCCACGTGTGTTGGGTCACCACCCCTCTGTCGGCCATTTTGAATAACACCCCCGTAGGATGGAAATGATTATGGTGGCTTTTCAAAACCTTCTACGTACGAAATGAAACTGACGATATTTGACACTAGAAAATAAAAAAAACATTGGTACGAGTTGTCAATGATAATTCCAATTAATCCCCAAAAAAGCAACCCTTGAATGTATCAACGCTTTTGGGATAGCGGCACTACGATTATTCTGTGGTAAAAAACTGGAAAAAGTATTTTATTATTCCAATCGACGTTCTTTCTCCCGAGAATATTTAATTTACATCCGCGAAGTTTACATTACGACTCTCCAACTTTTCCAACAGTGTCGCGATGAAAACAGTCGGTCCACTGTTTGTTTGCACACTTGTCCCACGAACCACTCATTAAAATATTTATATTTACGAAGGTATGTTTGCGCACCGACCGCGAGGATGGTTAGTTGGACGACGCAGCGTAGGCAACGCTATAAAGCGAGTTCTTACGTTCCAGAAACAAAAGAAATGTAAACACGTTATTAACTAATGTCAACGAAGAAACGAAAGATCCGGAGCTGAAAGTCTGGATTCAATTATCTTTTGAAATAAATTACGTATCTGGATCTAATTATTCGTTCGGTTTAATGTACGTTAGAGTCACGTGGGACACCTGGATGCGCCATAAATCCAACGATCAACGAAAATCGTCCACCTCCAAGCGAGTAAACATGTTCTGTCGAAAATCCTTCCACTTTTCGAAATCGAACGAATTATGATGTGAACCGATGGTTCTCCGATGTGCTAAAATACCCGATGAAGACTGAGGTGAGCGGAGAACGAGAAGCACTAGTGCGCCAGGAGAACGAGCGTGCCCTGGGCCTGTTTCCCCCACCACGAGTCCCAGCGGACCCATATAACAGAACCAGCACCACGAATCTACATCAACGAGCTGATCTCGCAGTCCCGTAGCTCGATTCGTGCCCAGTTTTTTTTCTCTTACCGGGTATCTTCTTTGTTCTAGACCCTTCAGCTTGGCGTCCCATGAGCATGACAATGTGTCGTTTTTTTCTTCCTCGTTCCCGGACGAGAGGTAGGGGGTTGTTTTGTTCTTCGTCCTAACCAAGGGTCCACCCTTAGGACTCTTCGTTTCCGGCCATCCGACACAACTGTCCGGATGCCCGCAGTGCTTCACTAGGAATTGGGTCGAAAAACGTCGCAAAAACGTGATGGGGCTTGAATCCAAGGTTGGATTGGAAGAAAGGGAAAGGAGGCCACGATATTAAAACCCCGCGAGGCTACGAATGAATCGCCAATCGTGTTTCTCGGTCTCGTTCCTTGTTATTCTTACATTAATTGATGGAAAAAAGGGGTTACCGGGCCGATGAGAGGGTAAGACTCGAGGGTGATCAACCCCTCTGCATTTAATTCATTTGCATACTCACGCCCGTTCGTCCTCCGGATGCCTGAGAACTTTTTTTTATTATTTATTATTTTCATGAACAGAAGACTCTCGACAGCCCCAGCAGGATGCGAAAGAGAGACAGGGAATGAGAATTCTGGTTCTCTAGACGCGTTTCTTCTCAGGCAGATATGCGCGGGTAGGTCCGAGAGGTGGAATAATATATGCTCGTACGAGAGGTAGCTGCGTGTGGTAGACTCGCGTTTTAATATGTAACTCCGAGATATTTCAACTTTCATTCGCGAAGACTCGTTAATTCCTTGGTCGTACGTGCGAGATCACGTACGAAGACCGTTCGCGTTCTCGGCAATGAATGGGCCTACGTGATACAACTGACGGGATGGAAGATCTCACCCACGGATCGTTTATCCCACTCGCCTATCCTAACTGTCTTTTGTCCAATTCTCTTCCTCCCCCTTAATTTATATCTTTCTTGAATTGTATTATTGTTTTCCATCCTTTGTAGGCTCGTTCTTGAATTCAGAGGTTGATGCGCCAAGTTCCAATGCTCGGACATTACTTTGTTCCTAGGCTATCGAACTGTCAACGTTATCAACGAAAATCGTTAATCGTTTCAAATCAAATCGATCTTTCGTTTCATCCAGAAGTTCCTTGGATATTAAAATTTTGGATAATGGTGAGAATCGAGCTAAGTTTGCTTCGTGGAGGTAGTCTAGACGATAATAATAAGCGACCGATCGATTCTATCGATATTCTTGATTGAAGATCGGTTCGGTTAATTATAGTTTAGGTGTAAGGGAAAGGGAGGAACGAGGATGGAAGACAGCGATGATCGCCGATTTCCTTCGGGATGGATGAACCTCTCATTCCCTAGGATTTTATTGGTCCACGCGGTGCCACGAGAATATTCGATCCGAAAAATATCTTCGTCACGATCCATGGACCCTTTAAGATTGATCGCGATAATAGGAACACCAGATAGTTTCGTTTCAGATTAGATTACGAAATTAATGTAATCGTAGCTAAAGGAAAGCACTCCGGGGTGTGCTGAACAAATGTATTTGCATACTAAAAGAGCCGAGGAGCAGTCGGTTCTAGCCCCAGGGCTCCTTTCCCATCGTCATTCTTCTATTTTCTTTTTTGAAACTCTTCGATGGACGACGTGGCGGTGAGCCAAAGTTTCCTGGCGCGAATGAGTTAATTGGACGAATCGACTCGAAAGGAGAGAGAGAGAGAGAGAACTGTTCGCTTTCTATTCGCGACGAATGATAATAACAATATTCGATGAAAAGCGTCATAATCGAAGACCGTTGGTTCTTAATCAAAGAGTCCATAAAACTGGAACACGGTCTTTGATTCCAGCCGAGTCATTTTCAATGAACCAGAATGAAGTTCTTACAAGAAAAATTACCAAATCCTCATTATCTCGTTACGAAGTATTCGACTGTTTTGTTGTCATTCATTCGTCTCCATCTTAAACTTTCAACTTTAATTTTCCCGATAAACGACCATCGCAGATGTGATTGCATCGAGTCATTCCAGCATTGATGAAAATTGCATCATCATTGTAGGTAATTACAAATTCTGTTCATTATCCAGTCTTGAACGATGACGCGGTAATATAGTTTTGTTTCGGTCGACCTAAGATCATATCCGATTTGTCAACCCCTAATAATTCCAACCCCTTACACGAGTTTCGATTGTTCCACAATTTAAATCGCGCCGTAATCGTTGCTCTCGTTTTAGTACAATGTCACGAACGCGTTCAGGAATAATAATTGGAGATCCTCTCGCGGGTCCCGGAGGACTGTTGTCTCTTGGACAGTCGTGACATCTGGGACGTCGAAAGAAGAACAGAGGGCAAAAAAAGTACTCTCGGTTCTCACCCTCTCGTTAACCTTGGCTAGAATGACGTTGAAATAAATCCGGGGTGCATATAGCCCGCGTCGTAAGTTTCGTGCTCGTGAAAGTGATATTCTAATTTCATTTGATTTTAGTCGCGATACTCGGTCGGTAAAGAAAAAAACCCGGAACAATGTCGCTTGCGAGCGACGAATGAGAATGGAGCAAAAAACAAGCTGCGAACGAAAAGAATAATTTTTGGAACGCGCGAACGAGACGACGAGGCAACTGTTGAACGCCTCTGGTGTACCTTATAGCCCGAAGGAATTTCTAATGAAGCGTGTGAACTTGAACCCGTTCGGCCCGTGTAACCTAATTAAGTCTGGGCCGGTCGAGACGAATGCTAATTTTCGCACGACGGGAATTGTCGTCTCTCGACGACCCCGGGGTACGACCCCATCGTCGCTCTTGCGCGATACATTCACGTTTCGACTTTTCTTCATTGACGATCCACCACCGGGAAAACCTGATGTAGAATTAATTGGAATAATTGATCGTAACGCAAATTCTTAATTCACACGTCGCCAAATTTCTTTTTTATTTAAATCAAACATCAATACTACTCTCGACTCGCAAACTATTGTATTATTATTATCGTTATTGCTAAAATTTAATTAATACAATATAACAATAATAATATTAATAAATATTATAATAATTAATTATCAATTGCATTTGTAAATAATATAAAGTGATAAGATTTATTATTATTATTTTTATTGTTATTAACGCGGTCATATCGATTACGATTGTGAATTGATAAATCGATCACCGATTTGGGCAAAGGGCACCATGCGGATGGAAAATAAGGGTTTTATTTCACGTCGGTGAATTGAGGTCGAGACCCCGTAAACATCGGCGAATGCTACAGAAGTCTATATAATGGAATATACAGCATGTATATATATATATAGATACAGTGGAACCTGCAGTTGCTCGCGCGTGTTACGGTGGGTGCAGGTTGCAGTTGAATGCACCGATTCCGGTGAATGGTGTGGCACATTGGCCGCCGGGCATACGGCTCGATGGGGATGAATATCTATTGATTGGCGTGGCTTCGGAGCCCCTCTCGTTGATCGGTTCGATACCTGCCACATCATTGAGTGAGAGAACGACCGTCGAAATCCCCCCCGACCAACCTTTTTATACTTTTTTTTTTACCTGCTATATTGGCTCGAATTAATGGTCGTATTTCTTTTTTTTCACATGCGCCACGTGCCAACCGACTATCGACAGGTACATACTATCGCGTTTCTATTGCACGTCGCAACTATTTTTTTTTATTTGTATGATCGACCACTCTCACTTCCACGTCAAAATTGAAACGCGATTCTCGAATACTTGGGTTTGGGAACGTGCGCACCTCGTGACAGAAATATTGACAAGCCTGTCGGTGATCGGCAAGATCGAATTAGAATTTAGATTTTTTTAAATTTATTTTTTGTCGCTTTTGTTTTGAAATAATGACTTTTTTAGGTCACTTTGTCGACGAAATTTTATTTTCTTCAAAAGTAGTCTACTGGGTACTCTAGAGATCGGAAATTTCCCGTAGATCACGAATATGCAATTGCCGTTTTCAGTTTTTGATAAATTTTGACTCAAAACGCGAAAAAACCGAAAAATTTTATGTTTTTTGCAATTTTTGAGCAGAGATTTTTGTATAAACTCGGGATATGGCTATTATATTTACGACCTTATCATTTTTTTGTAAAATCCGATTATGTACATACCGATATTTTCGATAATTATATTTTTCGCGTGATGCATAAGCAGGATCGACCGTTAAACACGATATACATATCTTTAACATTGGTAATGATGCTGTAAAATTTTTACTGGTCTACTACTAGTTCTATTTTCGTTTATTCAGGACCTCCCAGAATAGACAATACCCAAGATATCGGGTTACCGATCTTCCGTTTTTCACTCCGATGAGCGTGCATCGTGAGCCAACATCACTGTTATACATTAAGGGTCCATATCTCACGTGTATAATGGATCTCTATGATTCAATATACAATGTCATAACTATATTTACAATAAACATTTAAAAAATAAAAAAAAACGTAATTTTAAGTAAAAAATCAATTTTTTTATTTTTCAAGTTGAAAATTATTGCTTAAAAGTATACAATGTTGGTATATGTACAGCTTGCCAAGATTCAATTTTCTCGTGTCGCAATTTTTATTTTTTGCTTCTAAAAATATTACGATGTAAAATTATCCTTACACCTAACTAAAAAAAAAAAATTGGAACAGAGAGCAATCGAAACCGTGTGACTGTTTCTCTCTCCGCGGGCTAGCCCAGCGGGCCAGTGTCATAAAAATCAGTGCAAAAAAAAAGAACCGGTAGTAACGACTTTCTAAGACCCTCCAGAACTACGCTTCTGTCTCTCGTCGGACCGGCATATTGCACGTTATATAATGTATATGGACGGGCTTCTGCTCCTCTCCCTTGTCAACCCTCGTTGTTTTTTGCCCCGGCTTTAATAATTGATCATCTGATTACGTTACATTATACCAGGCGGCCTCGGTCGCGTTTGCATGTACGAGAAATAATACACAGAGGGTGAGAAAGAGACGGACGAAAACCCGGGTGTGGATTTCGCGTACGCGTTTCTCATCGGTGATTCGTCGCCGATGAGAAGGTAAAAGACAGTATCCGTCGCGAAAAAAAATCATCCCCTGCAGCCACCCCTCTTTCTCTCTCTCACTCTCTTTCTCTCCCTGTTCATCTCCTCTCGTTCCCCGTTTTCCTTCTGTCCTCTTCATTCCCGCGAGCATTATTCCCCGCTCACCTATATCGAGCCATTTTTTTAACTCCTCTTTGCTCTCTATCTTTCCTTCGACGCCATTTGCATACGACCCCCTTATCGGTAAATACACCGGGGGTCCTATTCCCCGTTCGGTAATGAGGGTAGTGGTATCCCGTTGCCCCTCTCCTTTTCTTTCTCTCTCCCTCTCTCTTTCTCTCTCTCTCTCTCTCTCTCTCTCTCTCTCTTTATACACATATATATCCGGCACATTTATCCAGTGTTTTTTCACCATCGCGAACCCATTGTCCTATACCCATTCGCTCATTTCACTCTTCAGACTCTCTCTAGCGGCTCTCCAGCGTTCTCCATGACTCTGTTCTTTCATCCAATCATCCCCTTACCACGCGTGCGCACACTCGCCCCACTCTGCGTATCGGCTTATCGCGGGTAACGAGAGTCAGGGGGTAATACGGGTCACCCCAATTTTTTTTACTAATTTCTATCCCAGCTTAGATTTTTCAAATCCTTGAGACGTAACATTGTTTCAATTCAAAAATGACGATGAGAAATTATTGTTCTTTAAACAATTTTAAACAACTAGCTGGTTTTTGCATTTCATTATCTCCGGCAAGAATCGCCAAAGAGATCGACCGAATGGTCGACGGTCAAGCTCGGTACTTCGGCAACTCCGTTATATGGCCCCAAGGCCTACGGGAGCTCGAACATGGCAGGTGTATATCCCAGTCGGATGATAATTAATATTCAGAGGTAAGGGAGAGAGAGCGAGAGAGAGAAAGAGGGAAAGAGAGAGAGCAAGAGAGAGAGGGAGAGAGAGAGCGAGAGAGAGAGAAAGGGAGACATAAATGTATCGCATCGGCCACACGATGCCTCTTGCCCAGAAGGTGCGCGAGTCGAAACACGAAAATTAAAATAAACATTAAAATAAGACAAAATAAAAATTGTAAATGAAATAAAAAGAATGAAAAATGCGACGGTCGAGAAAAGAGGTTCAGCAGCGAGCACAGCGGTGAATTATCTCTGTACCTGCGGTTACGTAACTGCTGTACGTAAGATCGTAATTTGGGCGTTGGCGAAATGTTCCGTTCGCGAATACGCGAGACGTAACTGCGCGATACATTATCCTCGTTCTTCACCTGGCCAGAACCCATTCGCATTAATCAAACCAATGGTCGTAATGAATATTCGCGTCTTCTCTCACGGACACTCTTCTTACTTGAATTATTAGCTGATTACTCGGGACACCCGGATCTTTTTTTGCTTCTGTGCGAAATACAAATTTCGAGTCACCCTCACCCCCTGGATACTTATTCGCGCGGTACTTTTAATACTCGATCGTGTATAAATTGAAACTTAGAGAATCTTACCTTGTAATTTTTGTTCCGTTGGTTAACCGCTTATTTAAGCTTGCTCGTTTTTTCTCGAATCGAGATGAAAATTAAACCGATTTTTTACAAAAATTGTTAATTTTATGAAATCTGAATCACTCGTAACAATTTTAGAAATAAGAATGACAAAAACGATATAATTCTGACAAGTTTTACGATGGAAAGTTATAACAAAAACGTTCAATCGAATGATTCGATCGTTTATTCGTATTAATCGATTTTAATATTTTGTAATTTTTTTTTTATTTTTGCAGTTTTGAGGCAGTTGCCCGTATCGTTCGGGAGGTAAAGAGCGTTTACGAGGATTCTGAGATCGATTGGATGAGCGTGCACGATGCTGGCTGTACCAGAGACGATACCGATCTTCCTCATCACGTCACGAGCCAAAACGATCTCGATCGATTAATCACCGGAACTTTTCGTTTTTTCCTGGCTGCTCTGCCAGCTCTTCCGACCATCGTTACGATCGCTAGGTAAGTCGAATCATCGAAAATTCTCTTGGAATAATTTTTTTCCTAAAAAAAAAATAAGCAATTTAAAAAAATAGATATTTTTCAAAATTTTCATGCTTTCTATGTTTTATTAAAATTAAGCGAGAAACACAAATTAAGGATAATGAGTTTGCTAATATGATTTGTTCATTCCTTTGGAAAAGACAGAAGCATCTAATATCGAATTATTCGTTCGTCCTTTCGCCCTAATAAATTGAATTTAATGGAAACTAGCGATGCCCTTTCGTGATGTCGTTTCGTACGATACCACGCGGTAATATAACCGTAGGTTGAGAACAGTCGAGGTAAAGCAGCAGCGTGGCATCGTCACTTTGGCTCTGAATTCAGCAACGAATAGTCGATGGGAATGGGAGGGACGCAGCGATGAAAATCAAGGGGTGGCTCGGAAACTCGGTGCCTAGGGGTGGGTTTTTCAGTCGATGGGGTAACTCGTAGCCCCTCCTACCCTACGTCCTCGCGGGGTGGTGACTCTCTCTCATAGGGGTGAACAAACGTTGTATCCCCTCGTACAACCGATGCGAAGGTAGCGCGAAAAACTTGAGCGTTTCGCCGACAGATGGGAGTCTTTGAGAGTGTTACAGAATTTCGTTTTCGCTTTCCTGCAACCCTCTTATGGATCGATCTGAAATAACCGCGAAATAAAAATGCTTCTGCACAGGAATACTTTTCCGAAAAGGAATATTTTATTAAAAAATACTTGTTTTTTTTTTCAAATTCGAAATATTTTTCTTTTTTTTTTAGAAGTTTCTCGCTATTGTTATTATTTAAAAACTCTCTCGTTTTGAACTTGAGACTTCTGTCGATGGATGACAGGCTTAAGCATATTTTAGAATTTTTATTTTCGTTTTAGACAATTAAAAATAATTTCAAAACTCAAAAAACTGTTTTTAGACTCGATAATTGAACATTTTCTTTGAAATTTTTGATAAATCGTACTCGGCGTATTATTTATGTTGATATGGGATGAAACATATATTTAAAAAATTCTAAAACTATCGATACTTTGATCGCAATCTTGATAATCGAACAATTTAATTGAATTTCTTAACAAAACGTTCGAGAATAATATTTTTTGATCCTTCTATCGCTGCTGCGAATATAGAAGTTTATCGAATGGATATGCTGGCGCCATCCAACGGACGTCGTGAAAAAAAGTTTGACTTCCGGCTTCGCTAACAGCCGCATTAAAGTGAATCGATTTCGGTGAGCGCTTGCTCGCCCATATACATATATACGTATAGACCGCCCCTCGACATTCCCTTCTATTTCTTCCTCTACTTCTTCTTCTTCATCCACTCGCGCACCCCCGCTTCCGCCGGTGGTGGGCATACTGCGAAAGCTATATATGAAAACGACGCGAAGCCCTCCGCCGGAAGTCACCGCTGCGGGGGCAAGAAATGTGTTTTTTTTGCACGCCTCATTTTTTTCTCTCTTTTTTTGCTCCAACCGTGCTCTCGCGCGACGCCCCCCGCACCGGAAATAGTGCCGCGAGATTATTATTCATTTCCTCGCGAGAAATAAGGAGAACGTTCGCAAGAGATGCGAGATAACAAAAAAAAACGCAAACAAAAAATTGAACCGAAGCAGAACAAAAGAGAATTTAGTGCGTAAAACCAGTTTTTTTTTGTGTTGGGCCTCTTTCAGATCCAGCCAAGACGACTATTGTCCACCCGAGGACGTCGATCAAATTCAAGCTGCGGTACTCGAGGAACTCGGACAACGTCTCGGCCCTGACACGGAAACTAAACTCGCCTACCTCGAGGAAGAAACTTTCTGAAATTTTCGAACATCGTTCTTAATCTGTGTAATCCCAATGTTTGCGAGATGAATAAAAATTACACAAACCGAATTGTATTTTTAATTGAATTACATTTTTATTTTTTACACTTTCATTTGTTTCATATTTTTTGGATAAACGCTTTTTCCATATAGTCAAAAAATTCGTCCTTTAACATATCGAACGATTTTTTTTAAACCTGACCCTTATATCGCGACCTATAAGTGACACGAGAAAAACAAATATTTCAATTTGACCAAAAATTTTGGATTTTGGTACGTGACATTTTAGCCAACGAATAAAAGTGGATAGCCGGTTCGTTTATCTTTTTGTTCGTCCGCCAACGAGAGTCTTTGATCTTCGTAGGTACGACCGAGAGAGAATGAAGGACGGGGTGGATGAAGAGGGGTGTATTACAGAGACGAAACGAGAGAAGGAAGGAAGAGAATAAGGCAGCTCCGGCACTCCCGATTTACATAAGATTCGTTCCACCACTGGCCTATTATGGGGAACCAGGGTATATAACACAATGCCACGTGAATGTTGGCATTTTTTTTGCATCACCAGTAACCCTTAAGGGTCCAAACGTCTTATTTGCATAGATCGTAGCCGTGAGGCCGGTTTTCCCACACGCTTCAACGGACTCGTCTCTCTCTCTCTCTTTATCATACGCTGTCCTCTCTCACACCCTTCCTCTGTCTCTCCCTCCCTCTTTCTCAGGGCCCTTTTCAAACACCATCGGTCCGCTCGTTGGCAAAAAAGGGCCAGCGACGTGTACAAGATTTTTTTTTCTCCGCTCCCTGAAAGAGTTGGAAACGTATTCTTTCAAAAAACATTCATGGACCCGGACGATACACCTTCCCATCCCCCACCCTCGTTATTACCCCCTCCCCACCCTCACCCTCGGGCAATTCACTAACCGAGATGAACTACGATTCAGTTTCGCGAGAAATTTCATCGAGACAAACGGATGTCCTTAGTTCACATTGTCCTTGTCCGATCAACCCCCAACCCTTCCCAAGCCCTTAACCTTGTCAACCCTTAGTGTCTCTGGAGAAATGTCTGTTTTCAATGGGAATTTAAATTTCAAAATTTTTCACTTTTCCTAACCGAATGAAGTTCATTTCCGTTTTTCATTTCCAAAAAAATTCTCAAAACCCAAATGAAAGCTCATCTCGGCTCGACTTAATTTATCTAACCTCGACGCATCTGCGCATCGATCCCAAACTTCCCCGTGGCACATAGGCGCATAAACACAGAAGAGAGAACGTCAAAAAGAAAAAAGAACAAAACAAAAAATTATTCAGGCTGGCAAATGTGCAGCCGTCCCATGCGTCGCACCTTAATCCCTTATCCCCGTATCCGATCGTACCGCATTGTGCGTACCAAAAGTTGCAAAGCGGTAGTGCCCGAGACAAAAAAAATCTTTCAACTTTTTAATTAACTTCGTCTCCCGTAGATAATGAAAAGATATTGAAAAACCTCGCGACGTGTAAGAAACGAGAATTCTCGTGATAATATTCGATCTCGTCTTTGATTACTTACGAAAATCTACCTCTCTCTCTTCCTATCAGACAACACGAGACAACGCTGCGCCGGCGATCGATTATGCGTGTGACGAATGAGATCTCCGTTTCAGCCTGAAGTTTATGGTAATTAAGGGCTTTCCGAACGATATGTGATGCAAACACACACACACATAATATTTTCATATATTAATCTACACGTGTGAGCGTATACACCTATATATATATATATATACATATATATATATATATATATATATATATATATATATATATATATATAAGTATGTATAAGTATAGGGAGGTAGGCAAAGCCAATTATAGCGCGAAGCCATCGGAGACCCCGAGATACCTTTACGTCCGTACGAATCTGCCCGTGTGCGATACACCAAAGCTGCGTATACGAGAGAGGGAGAGACGAGCATTTTAATTTTTTCAAACAGCTTCACAGGCGGAAATATTGCAGTGGGGCCAGTGGTCGGAGTATTGTTCAAACGTGTTACTTCTATTTATTCCCTGCCCTTTGTATACATGTCTATGTGTGTGTGTGTGTGTGTGTGTACGTTGATCGAAGGGTGGGGCAACGAATTTCACGACGAGAGCGAGCGAGAAGAAAAAGGGAATGGGTGAGAAATAAAAAAGATGATTTCGTACGTGAGGGAAGGGTTGGACCGGTAGTCGTCGAAAAGCAACAAGGCGAGTCGGTCAACGAAAATGTCGGGAAGTGCGGTGCGTGTGAAATATTAATTTGATAAATCGTACGATTTTAATTGATCGAATGATAATCGTGGAATGAGAAAGAAGGAATTTCTTTGTTTTTGTGAAATGCGTTGATTAGCGCGATAATAATTCCCTTTTTTTTTTTTGGTGTCTTGTTTCTTTTTTCTTGACGTTGAAAAATAACGGGCTGGCCGATGCTCTCGCGGATGAATCTACGTTACGATTTGGCTCCACCTACGTCGTACCAGGCTCGCTTCTCGTTGGGCGCGCTACGCGTACACACGTACGTATACGCCGAGAGCACGAGCCTATTTCATCGCTGTGCCCAAACACGATGGGGGGCGATGCAAAAAGCATCCTCGATTGTGTTGGTGAATGCATCTCGTGCAGCGGATGCAACTCCGAGTGGTCAGTCGCTGGCTAAACGACTCGGACGCTCGGTGTGCTTTTTTCTCGCATTCCGATCCGAGTTTCGTCTCGAGTTTCGGTTCAAGTGTTACGGAATTCCATCAATCTTTTATCTATTGTTTTTTTTGTTATTGTTGTTGTTTTCTTATTTTTTGTTCAATTGTGCGCGAAACTAGGAACGTAGTGACAATCGTGTGCGCAAGTGTGTATTCATATATCTCCAATGATAAGAATAAAAACAAATGAAATAAGAACAAAGAAATTGTTTAAATAAAATTGGATATTCGTCGTTTGCTTCGAAAATTTGAAAAGTTATCCTTTTTTTAGAATTCTTGTTTTTTCGTTTGTTTTCCAGTACTTGAGAAATTCTATTTTGGTTAAAGACTGTAAATATTATTGCGTACGTAAGGGTGTACGAAAATATCTGGGGGTTGGTTTGCCAAGAACGTTTCGCATTATGTTTTCTAGGAAAATGGTCATTGCACACGTGACAGAGGGGCGGAAAGAGGGGTGACTGAGAGAGAGCGCGCGCGAGAGAGAGAGAGAGAGAGGCGATGGGGTGGTTTATCTTCAATATACACAATCCTACCCAAACCTCCGCCTTCCCTTCCGCACCCTCGCCCATTCGGCTCTCTCGGTGCTTCCATCGTAACTTCGCGGAACACCGAAGCCCGTTGAACTTCCACGCCCTCATCCCCTTTCGACGTTTCTTTTTTTTTTCTTTCTTTCTCTTTCGACGTTGCGACGTCTCCGCGTACTAAGGGGGAGGAATGCGACCCGAACCAAGCCAGCGCGTACAATATTACGTGTTCCTATATACGCGTCTAATACATACATAAATCGAACTCGGCATGGAGAGAAAATTAAATTTTTTTCCATTTGTTCTTGCCACGTGTTGATGTTTATTCATTTGCAACAGTGTGACCTTCAAATTTTCTTATTCAACGACAATAAACATTTTCTTTTTTTATAGACAATTGCTTTATATTAATTTTTACTCGCGAATGAAATTTGCTCGTTGGATTTAGATTGTTTACACTGTTAAAAAAACATTTAAAGTGACGTGAAAAAAAAACGTAAACGAAAAAATGTACCGCAAATATTTTGCAATTTTTGTTTTGTTTTTTAGTTATTGTCAAAAATAGTTATGAGATTGGTTCGAGGGAAGTTTCGAAACGGATGGATGAGAGAACGTACGCGAAGAGAGAGAGAGAGAGAGAGAGAGAGAGAGAGAGAGAGAGTGTGTGAGTTGAAATGATTGATCGTCGAGGCATCGAGAGGCTCTCGAGAGCCGAGAACATCCGATAATTTGTTTTGGACCTCTCCACGATCGTAATACAATACCGTGAAGAGAAATACGAAGAGAAACGACGAGGATGACGACGAGGCGAACGAGGGAGGGTATATTAGCGTCGAAAAAGTTTGTATTGTTAGAAAATCGAGTGGCGCGCTCAACCCGCTGCTATTTCTACACTCCGCTAAAGTACAATTTCTTCATGCCACCCCTCTCGTCCTGGTCGTCACGACAATTTTTCAAGTTTTAATCCGAGTTTGCGAGGTTCATTAGGTAACATTATGGGACGGTAAACGTCGAGGAAGAAGAAAAAACGAACGGGAAGAGAAGCACTTGAAAAGAGCACGCGCGCTACTCGACTCGTTTCAACCCCAAACTACCCCCAACCGTTTCTTCCATTATTATCAACTTTAAAAATCCAAAAACCACGCTAATGCGATTTCTAAAGGAATATATGTGGTTCGAATTTTATTTATACATTCAATTGCAAAATCAAATTATTTCGATGCTTGGGTGAATTAAAAATTAAGATTGGAAAAAATGGTATCGATGTGAATATTGGTGAGTTGTCGATGACATTTAAAAATCGACTCTCAGTCGTTCGTACGTAAGAAATAATTATTGTTCATTGCACGAGGCAATTGATAAAGCAAATTTTGCCCAATGTGCAAAACTTCCACTTTTCAAAAAAAAAAAAAAAAAAATATCAAAAAAGAAGAAAAAGCTCCAGCAGGGAGAGTCGTCTGACCCTGAGGGATTGCTTTCATCCCTTCCGCCATGCCCGTTGCCTTCCCCGGCAACGTTTTATACTCGATTCCTTTGTCCCTCCCTTTGCCTCCCGCACCCCTCTGCGCACCTCTTTTTCACGTACGGGAGGAAACTCATTCGCGTCTCGATTCCAGGAAGCATATATACGCATATATACGTACGTGCGTACATACGCAGTAGTTCGAATCGATACGAAGTGAGGAAGACGAAGAGGAAGGGATCGAGGAGAGAAAAAAAAGAATTTCGTATGCGATAAAAAGAGAGACAGAGAGAGAAAAAGAGAGAGAGAGAAAGTTAGAGCGAGAAAGGGGGCATATATAAGGGAGTGATGTGAAGGACGTGGGTAGGCGGGGTTGTGACGTACGGGGGGGATAACCAGGGGTGGGAGGGGTGAGTAGAGAATGCGGGGCGGATGGGGGGTGGTTTTTGAGAGAGATGTTTCGTTCGTACGAGAACGAGAGTCGTAGGTTTTTTCCTCCCTCTCTTCATCGACATCCCCTACCAAACCCTCTCTCCTTCACCCCCCAAAATCCACCCCCTTCCATAAAATACCCAACAGGGATAATCTCCAATCCACGCATCTCTCTTCCACGCGTTATAACTTCGTTCCTCGTTTTATCTCCTTCGCTCGCTCTCCCAACGTTTTCCTCCCTCGTGAAACTCACCTAACCCTCCCACCCCCTTGCCCAAACTCCGACTAAACCAGCAGTCCATCCCCCTTCTCCCTTCTTCCCTTCATCCCTCCCTCGATAAGCCCTCCCGCCGTGACGTAAATGCCGCAACACACCGGAGTAGAGAAACGGCAACGGTAGAAGCAAACGTGCTACACGGAGACCCATTGGAGGGTTGAGCATGGTTTTGCCGGAACGTGGCGTACCCAGTGACGCGTGTGCACGCGGAAAAACTCTCTTCTTATTTATTATATGCCTTTGCCCGTTGCGCGTGTATCGGGCATATCGTACGTTACGTATCGTTCGTGAGCGTATACGCGCGCGTCTGGATTTTTTGTATGTATGGTTATCGTATATACGAGCGTATATACTTGGCAACGAACGAACGTAGCACACAGGGGGGGTTGAATCGATATTCGCCGCGTGCGCGTAAAGTTCGCTCTCGGTTTTTCCAACGTCACGCACAAAATGTACACACCCGGGTGTCCGAACGGAAATGGCCGTAACTACTTCGGGCTGATTTCTTTGTTGTTTCGCATTCGTAGTTTTGCAGGTCATGCGGCGGTTATCGAGGGGTTGTTTTTTTTAAATTTTCTTATTAATAAGATAAGATGCGATAAGGAATATCGTTGAAAACGTTCGAACGGAAATAAGCGTGTAGCTAGTTCGTAATTTCTTTTTATTTTGCAGATTTTGAGATTACGCAGCGGATACTGAGGGGTAGTTAATTTTTTTTTGTTTAGTTCTAAAATTGCGAATGTATTTATTTAGTTGAAAAACGACAGGGAGGAAATATTACTATTTCGTATTTTTTTTTTTGTAGATTTGAAGATTATTCAATGGATATCGAGGGGAGGGGGTAGTTTTTTGTTTTCATTCCAGAATTTTAAATATCTTAGGGTGGCTAAGAAGTCAATGTTCAATTACATTTAACCTGCTGTAGCCATTAAGTATAATAACAAATTTAATTATAATTTGACCTTGAACATACAACCCTTGTTGCATTCTTCGGTTAGCGACGTGTTGGAAGAATATTCATTGAATCGAATCGCGCAATGTAAAACAAGATGAATTCGACCGAGCTGTCCGTCGAGCCAGGAGAAAGGCGAGCGAGAACTCGACACAAGAGAAAGAGCGACGAGATTGAAATGCAACTTTATCCAAAGTAAGCGAGGGAGAAGGGCAAAACGACTGTGGCATTTTCCACTTGGCAAAGGAGAAAAAGGAAAGAAGAGATTAAGATAGCTTCGCGAATGTAAGATGGCGGGTTTCAACGCAAAAGTTCGATATTGCGTTGCAGCTCGAAAATGTTGCGAGAAAACTGTAATTGATAACTTCTAGCTGAGACTCAAGATGGAGATACTTGACTCGATTCAAGGCAACAAATTTGCATTTATTGTTGTTCCTATTTTTGTTTTCAATACGTTGATCAACATTCCTGTGATTGCAATAATTTCTGTTGCATTTGTAGCTTACGCGACCCTCGTATAGGCAAAAAAAACCGTGAAATTCCCTTAATTCAAGTCCTCAATACAAGCATGTTCTCTTAAGTAAATTCTCTCTCATAATTCAACCTCGAAGAATTCATTACAGCTGGCACGTTACTTTTCAAAACCGATAGCTTCGTCTTTTACGCGATGAACAATATATTTAATAACTTTTAGATGGCAAAGTACATCATCGATCCACCGAAGAATTCAACTATTAAACAGATGTGTTGAAGCTTCCCTCTTCGCACTCTTCGGTGATTAAACATACCAGTATGGAAACTTAATAAGACGTTTATCGTCGGTTCATCGTCTTCCCCTTTCCCTCTCCCTCTCTCTCGTCGACTCGGTAATTCTGGCGGTAATAACAATAATAATAATAATAATTCCCCCGCTTAAGTAGAACTCGAGCGACGAGGCGGAGGGAAATGAGGGAAGAAAGAAAGAAAAATAAAGCGAACGAGCTCCGCTTTTCATGGTCCGAGAAGGAGACAAGCTCTTCCGTTGGCGCGGTTTGTCCTCGTAGCTATTTTTTTTTCTTTTTTAATTTTCTTTTTTCTTTCTTTCTTTTTTACGGTAGTGGTGGATTTAGCAGTGTAGTAACGCGGCGATGGTCGACGGTGGTTGTGCGAAATGGAATTAATTATGAGGGCCATCTCAACAGGTGGGTGTAGGCGTCTTTAACTCTCACCCAGCAACCCTCTCACCCCCGTCGTTACCCCCGTGTTTCCAAGCCTCCCCCCTCCCTCCCATCCCTCTCGTCCATCTACTCGAAAAGGTCGCTTCTGCGATGCTGCGGTGCGCTATAGGTCCTCGTCGACGACCGCCCGCAGTCGTGTCGTGGACCGTCCTCGAGTAATTTACTAAGAAAATAAATAGAGGGCGAGTTCCTCTCTCGTCTCTTATTTTCGTCGTCAGCGTCGTCCTCGTCGACGTCGTCAGCGCAAAAAAAAGAAGGAGGAAGCGATGGGGATAGAGGCGTCTTGGAAAAATGGAGTATGGGAGAGTTCCACAGCATCTTAATTGACGACTATGTACATATAGAAAGAATGTAAGAGTGAGAGAAGGAGAGGGGGTTGGGTGTAAAAACGTGGGCTTAAATTCCTTAGGGTACATGGAACTGTTACGACTCTTGGAGATATTTATTAATCACCTTGTTCCTCACACACTTAACGATCTGCAAATTTATTCGCGTTAATAGCCGACGTAATAGATCTATAAAAAAGAAATGATGAAAAGTAAACAAAAAATTGTTTCCCAAGAATCTTACACGTAAGATCGTTGAAAATAAATTATTACGTCCTTTCGTACTTGTTAGTCCCTTTTGTTCGATCTATATCAAGATATCCGTCATATATCATGTTGTTGTAGGTTTTTTTTTATTGACACTCGAGAGTTCAATAGATCGTACCCGAAGGTGCATTTGCACCTGGATAGGTAAATGTACACGCGACTTTGATTAATTGACCTTTAACGTACCCCGCGTGTGTCGGGACACACCGCATTCGCGAGATCGTGCTACGGAGACCCTTTTGTACGTGACGCCCTCTTGCCGATACACAACCCTGTAACTCTCTACGGGCTCCTCGACCTAGGGACTTTTTTTTTAAGTATCGCAACCCGATCATGATTCATTGGTTATCGAGACGAGTCTGACAATGAGCAGGTGTAGAAATATTTATTGTCAATAATTCCTTAAATTGCGGTCGATTATTATTAGTATTATTATTATTATTATTATTTGTTTATAAATTCGTGGATTCTTTAACAACAATTGTAAAAAAATCGACTTTGGCATTTTCCGTCGAGGAAAGAAAAGCCGAATGGCAAGATGACTCGCGGTCTCGCGACATTTTGATTCCTGATGGAAAAGGCGCGAAATACGATTTTTGAAATTACGGTAGATTATTATTATTGTGTTGTTTTTATAATTTCGTAGATTCCTTAATAACGATCGGACAAAATCGAGTTCGGAATTTTCCGACTGGGGGAAAAAAAGCCGATCGACGAGATGGCAGGCGGTCGTGCCCTTGATCGTCCCTAGGTAGCGAAATTCGATACTTACCTTCTCGACGACCCTTCGACAGTTCTGGATCGAAAAGAAACAAAACGCTATCGAAACGAACCCGAACACGCGCCAATAGAGAGAGTATCGTTGTCTCCGCACGAAAGTTTCGATTCGATTTTCTACCTGAAACCTATTTTTTTCTTGCTCATTTGCAGCCCTCGACTTATACCTCGTTTCGTGTCTCGCCCTCTCGCGGACCTTTTTCGCACCCTGTCATTTATACGATCGCACTCACACACATACACACACATGCACTCACACACACACACACACACACACACATGCACACATATATATTTATATGTATAAGATACAATACTTAGATTGTTGTAAAAAAATAAACGAGCATCGCGGTATTGGAATAAATTTCCAGGCAACAATAAAGTCGATTGGAAAATGTAAATTCCACGTGCTGTATCCGTAAGAGGAAAGTTTGGAGTAGAATAGATGCGAGAGAGGGGCAAGAAAGAACGAGAGAGAGAGAGAGAGAGAGGGAGAGAGAGAGAGCGAGGTAAAAGAAAGTATTACCGAAGGGCGTCAAAGTTTACCTTCGTCACATGCATCTATGCAGATTTATGCGCTCTTTTCTTGAGAACGAAGTAGAGGATCGACCCAGCCGCTGTAAAATAGCATATATCTATATGTCTGTGTCTGCGTGTGTATATGTTTGAATAGCGGCGAGAGGGAAGAACAAGGATGGAAAGAAATTAAGGGTGAGTCGCGAAGGTAACTAGTTCCCACGTTGGAGCCAAACGCCACGCGATACCCATCGACATCGTATCTGTGTACCTGTGGTCGATGCAGGTGTTTCTAAGCGGTTCCTTGTCAAATATGTCATTGTCGAAAATAAAATACGATTCTCCCGATATTGAATTATGCATATAAAATATATATGAAACGCAACGATCGTATACGAAAAAAATCGATTAAAAATTATTATTTGACAATTAATATTTGCCTAAATAAGAAATAAAGTTCGATCGACATCCCTTCAATTCGTTGACCTTGGGACAATATCTTTTATTATATTTACCGTAAATAAAGAATTTTTTGAATAAACAAGATTTTGTTTTAATTTATTGAAAATCAATGAATAAAAAATATTTAATCAAAATAACGTTATCATACGTCTCATTTTGATAATTTCGTCGTTGAAATTCGACGTAACGATGGGAGTTTGGACAAAATGAAGGAATATCGTGAATATGTGAATTTTTTTCCTTTCATGGCGTACGTTAATTGATTGATTATGAATTCGAGTGGGAGGGGGTGCGAGCGGATTATCGATGACTCCGAAGTTACAGCGAGTAGCGAAACGAGAGGAATTAGGGTCGATCAGTCATTTCGTCGAGACGCCGACGTCGTTCGCAGCCCTTCGACCCCTCCTCCACCCTCCCACTCCTCTCTCGCACTTTCTTTTTCTCGCTCCGATTCACCCCCAACCCACTCTCTCACTCTCTCTCTCTCTCTGACTCTCTTTCCTTCCTCAAAATGTCCGTCTCAGGCATCCTCTCTCGTCTCGTGTCTTAGTTTCTTTTTGGTTCCTCGTCCTCCAACCCCCTCGCTTGCCGTCTATCTCTCACAGTCTCCTTGCCACACTATGCTCGTTCCATCCGTTCTCTCTCCTCGCCCCCCCCCCCCCACCCACAAACGATGCTGCT
>JAPYZU010000728.1:0-23398 GCA_030523005.1 Tryphoninae sp. B BG-2022a
AGATTAAATTTTGTTCCGGGCCACACGCGTTTATTTTCGCACGCAATTTCGTAGCTCCATGGAGCTACGAAATTGTCCAGCGGTACGCATATTACCTTTAAATTATCGGAATTTTCGGTATTCCGAAAATCAATGGATTGCTTCGAGATTCATTCGTAGCATTGACGTAAATTCGATAAACTATCAATAATCTGAGAAATTTAACCGAGATATAGAATCTGTTCTAGTTCTTATCGGTCGATTAATCAGGTAAATAGGCGGTCGCTTTGTCTACCAAGCTCTACGCTCCGCCCATTGCCATGTAGAAAGACACTGCCAAACGCGGATTGTCATCATCAGCCCAAGGTTACATACCTACACCACCTGTAACATTAGACATTACTGCGAAAATCATGTCCCAAAACGTCGTCATATTGATTAGTACTTCAGAGTTTTGATACCAGATAATTTTTCTCATCAATTGAGTGGTTCAATATCGAGAAGTAATTATAGATTTATAATCATACAAGGAACGTGTTTAAATAATAGATACCATACAATTTCGAGCAATACTATCAATTTACAGAAAAGCGGACCGAAATTATATTATTTAAAATGGGAGCCGGGCAGGAAGTTAATCAGATTTGTGAGATTTGGCGCGAATCAACCGTGTCTTATTTCAATTGTCGTCCTGATCGGGCGGACAATTGGGGCCTAAGTAAGGCTATCCGGCCCAAATCCGTGTCATAATTCGTACCTGATTTGGGCTGGGTCTGGGCTAACTACGGTGGTCCAGAATAGCTTTTATTGTACGGACTTAACTCGCGGGCCGTTTCCTTGCTAAGGAAAGCTCGGAGAAAAAATTTAGCAATTGGAATCGAATGTTGCCAGGAATTAAAGAAAAATGGTTAAGCATTGGGTGACTAATCATTGGCGGATAACCTTAAGCCATACAATTACTGATTTCTGATGTATAGTAAATGATGATGCCCCTATATACGTATAGTAAAGGAAACATTTGCCACAATCGAAGATGTGACTCTAAAAATCTTTGAACAATGATGAAAAAATCACAGGACGAAGCACTTGGCGAGGTTTTAAAGGTCGGGAGGTTGCGAATAGAATAGCTACAAGGTGGTAGATGAAAGCTGATTATCCGAGAGTAACAAGTTCAATTTGATAACATAGTCAGTTTTCATTTTCCGGTATTATTTCTGGTGGCCCGGAGCTAAGCGTGAATCCTCGCCTCGATCCTCACTCAAAAAATTTCGGCTCGGGCGTGCCCCATCGTCGCCATTGTACAATATGTCTCGAAAACCAGTTTGTTAAGCATTCGGTTGCCATAATTACAATATTCATTAATAGTTTTTATATTCTGGTATGCGATCTACGACGAGTGAAGATAAGAAAGAGGATTCATTCGAACGGTACCTAGAGCTCATCGAGCCATCAAAAGGCACGGCCTAACTTGTACATTGTAATTCCATTCTTATAATGTGGACGTTTTGGATATTAAAGTAACACGTTAACGTCAGAAATACTAAAAAATGTTATCAAAAGGAAAATAGATGAAATTTACTACACCGTTTACCAAAAAACAGCAGCATTAAGATCGTCAATGTTGAAAATCTTGCAGACAAGTTGTACAGAGCCAAGCCTCAAAACTGAAATTGTAATTACAGCACCGGTAAATAATAACAATACAATTATATAGAATAATACGTAAGGTATTAACAATATCTTGTTATTTATATATCAATGAAACGTGTAAGTGGCGAATCGCCCAGTAGTTTATGCGTTTTGTTAGGTCGTTAATTAAGCGAGCTAATAAGCGTGGATAGGACCCTTTTGAGAATCGCAACTGTTATAGGAACGAATAAGCTATACATACAAACAAGATTACCGATAATTATATGTTTACCTCTATTTTTAGATACGGTGCGCATTCTTTTTTGTAGACTGTACGTACTACCGAGGTTAATGACAAATAATCGATCTGAAAGTAATTTGTAGGGAATATAATTAATAATTTGATTGGCATTGGTACGATTGCTTCTCATCGAGTGAAAAAGTTGATTCACGTGCTGTATAATTTTTCATAAGGCAGAGTCGCCAAATATCGTCCCCTTTTTGTTGAATCATTGTAAAACAAAGACTATGTAAGATGCATAATAAAACTCGGCGTGGTTAAAGTAAATCAATCTTTACTTTATAAAATAATAAAACATTAACAATCTTTGCCATTAAACTCTTTTAACCGAGCTTTTACGACAAAGTAACATTTTTAAATCACATTCGTCCCCGGGACGATATCAGGCATATCGAGTGAAACGTATAATCGAACATTACAAAAAATTATGCAAAATTATTAGAATTATATTATAGTCAAATCGTTATCAGTCATTTGTTTTATTAGACTAATTTTAATTATTATAACATACATGCGGTACCCGACATGCGTTGCAATGCCGTTTTGATGTCACAATTCATTTGACACTCAATATTTTTTGTTTTTTTCTTCATGTGTGAGGCATGAACTTTCCAAATATAAGTTATACTATACAGATTTTTAGCGATTGCCCCCGTGCTTCGTTGATGGATATTGCAAATACGAGTCACACTGGAAACTGCAAACCTTTGAAATCGAATGTCATATTGTCCATGATATTTTTCCGTGAAAGCCCAGCACCGTTGCAAAGTCGTGGTGGTTTGATGTTTCATATGAAAAGTATGACAGGCACGGCCATTTTCAATGTTACAACGAGCGGCGCTATGCCTGGCAAATAAAACGAATTCAGGAATTCCGTTGGATAATTAACAACTTGTTCTTGTGATTAATAAAAGCAGCAATCGATATGTACGTTTTAGCTTCTCGTGATATTCTCTTTTGAATCGTGAAATTTATATAATAGACATTGGTGCATTTGCTGATAATACAACACGTTCCCTTAACCACTTATGTTTTTTGCAGTTATGTAAAATATTTTCAGAAACTTTGCGAATCAATTCGTTTGTTGTTGCTATTATTTTACGAAAGTTTCTACTTCGTCGTACATATTCTAATAGTTTTCAGTCTTTCTTCTCGGTGTTTGTTCATTTCTGAAACTCGTAATGTGTGTTTTCTTTTTGATCGAGATGTAGATCTTTCAATCGCTTCTCGATTTAGAGTCACGATTAATTTGACATTCGCTGTCAAATGAATTATGAAACTCATATATAATATCGAGTCGATCGAGTCGTTGAAACAAATGAGTGTCTTTTATTTCGCTTGTCATTTTGGTAGCATACATTGACAGATGTCAAATAATATATATATAAATTAAATTTTGTTCCGGGCCACACGCGTTTATTTTGGCAAATAAAATTATTCTACTAACTAAATGCAGAAACCTTCTCGGGAGTGCGGACTACAGTTCACCAAATTTTCATCGCAATCGGATGAATGGTATAGGAGCTTACTTGTGACAAGCAAACAAACATTCTTCCATTTTTATATATAAGATAAGGTCGAGAATATGAATTTTAGTCCTGGATTTTCAATACAATCTTCATGCATCCATTGGAAGGACTCTAGGTCCATCGGATCCATTACCTCCCTTCCTATTTTGGGAATCAGTTTAACGTGCAAATGAGGCAGTCAGCGTCATCATCGTCGCAATTTTCTTCATCAATCCTGACTAAAATAAACTCGTCATCACATTGCTTTTTTTGACCCTTGATAATTTTTTTTAATAAATAAAAATAATATATCTTTAATAGTTCAGTTAACTAATATCATCGCGAAACGCTACTAGGTAAATAGCAAGCTCTTAATATCGTCTCCTAACGTCGAGCTAACATTGTCCCGGAGGACGATATTAGGAATGCGCTGTTTGTGATATCAAGTTAATACTGGTAAAATACGTTACCTAAACTCACACTTTCTTAATCATGTTGCAGTTCGTGTAACGAGCAATCATTTTAACAGAATTTTCCCCAAAAAACTCGATCAGTCATAAGACTTTCAAAGCTGAAAATAATTGAATTAGAAAACTCCGTTTCACACGTCTGTTAAGTTGTTATATCAGTTAATTGATATATCTCGTCGCAGGAGTGACTTTCAACGAGCAATTTTTTGCAGCGATCGGCTGACACCTAAAGCTATTAATTTCTTATGTCAATAAGCGTTGGTGTTGCCTTTATCGAAAAAAACAATGGGGGACGAAATTAGGCGAGGGCACGAAATTTGGTGTCTGTACCCTATAAGTACTTGCCAAATTATGCAAAACTGTATATAGAGCTATTTGTAAGCAGCGAAAAGTTTACATCCACAAATGCTAGGCAGTTATTGAGAAAACTGGTTTTCGATTTTAGGTTTCTCATATAGGTACGCATCATCACCTCTACCGGTTTGCATCTTATAAATGTTGACAAACGGGTCGAGGGATGAGTAGTAATTGGGGCAGTAACGGGAATAGTGTCAGGCGGGGTCTACCGAGGAATTTATCTTCGTTATCATCTACAAAAATTTGTCAAAACTTAGAGAGAGTAAAAGTAAATATTTTTCGTTTGTCGGAACCAGAAAACCCTACAGGCGTAATAGAGCTTCGTTGGCCCGCAGACGCATCGGGTACGTACTTTCCTTCTCAAAATTATTCCAAACAAAAACAGAAGGCACCGATCTCCAAGAATGAATGGAATCGCATGAAGCAGCATATTGGCGATAACACCAATTAATTTGAAAAAAGGGAACTACGTTTTTTCGTTCGACAATTTAAGGAACAATGCACACGATTCGAAACGTCGAATCGTATCCTCGTGAAATCAAATAAAAGTAACTCCGTGCCGTTTTCAGGCTCGTTTAGTTTCATTAGCGTCGGTATATTAGCTAGTGCCGAGTGAGAAAGAGGGAGACGGAGCTAGAGCGAGAAATGCAGCTGGGGAAACATCATCCAGAACCGCAGGAATAGCATATGCCAAGTTAAAGCTCTCGCGCAAGAGGAACGCGCGGGTTAGTGTACCAAACGCGATACTCGCCCACACTCCTATATACGGGGATGCGCGTGCTGCAACTAATGAACTGGCATTGCCCGATAAACCCCAACCCGATGGTATTATGTGTCTCACCGTGTGTACCACACTCCTCGCTTCTCTCTATACTTATATGTATACTGTCTCTTCCTATATATTACTAATATATGTACCTACATATATGCACCTGCGAATATGCTACGTGGAATACGTACCGAAATACCGTTGACCCTTTAGGAGAGCTCACGTTTAATGCTCTATACTTCTCCTAATGTCCAGCAAAGATAGACAATTTGTATAAACTCAAATGACGTAGCGAGCAACGATTTTGTATAAACTACAAATAGGAAAATAACAATGGTCGGTCTTGTAGGGAAATGTTTAACCGGCATTGTAAAAAGGTAAGATTGATAATAATACGTGGTGTCAGCCAATTTTGTTCGTACGAGGCCGTCCTCGTATCTAGGTATATAAAAAAAGGTTAAACCTCTTCATTTATTTTCCACTATGAATGTAGTTTGCTATATTCCTGTGTATCCCAGGGCTTATTTTTATTTTTCAATTGACTTTGTCAGTATTGTTTATAAGCAAAAATCGAAAATTCCGGTATAATGGCGCTTCAAGACTTCGGGCATGGCGATTGGCCAATAATTACGGAATATCAAGAATAACTACCAAAACCAAGCGCCTCATAAAATAGTCGTGCCTACTTCAACACAGAGATAAAAATCATAGAATCCCCCCTTCACCTTCTGCTCGTTCTGCGTTTAAAACTACAAGAAACATTTCTATAACTATTGAAACTAAAATTACAAAATAATAACGTACGACTTTCCTCTAATATGCAGATCACAACGTATCTTTTCGTATTTATTATAGATAACCGGTCACTTGTAATGAGCGTTCGTTCATCAAAAAAGTTGTCGGTTTTTCTAGTCATAATTGTAAGAATTTTGTTCTAACACCTCGATTCATTTACAAAATTATTTCACTGTTGCGCTCTGAACAAATAAATTAGTAGTAAATTTATCGAATTTTATATTAGAAAATTATAGGGCGGCTAGTGGGCGAATAATGCAAATATATATTTGCTACCTACCTACTACTACGCGTGAACAATGTAGGTAGCTGTTATTGAGGCAAGGCCACTCTGTAACTGTCAGAAAAAACCTTTTTTTCGTGAATTTTTTTAATTATCTCAATGGATTTTGTATGGACTTAATTAAATATAGATATGTTATTCCACATATGTTGAACCAGAGATTGAAGCAAATTTTTATTGACGAAAAAAACAATGGTTCAAGTACAATCAATTTCTTTTCAAATTACATTTTTCGAGCTGATGCGAATGATAACGCGAGCAATAATAGCTATTGTTAAAGGTAGCCATGGATTACACGTTACTATTACTCGAATGAAAATATTTTAAATGACAATAATATTTTTTATTTCGAGACGTGACCATATTAAAAAAAAAAATCGAAATTAACGACAGCTACGCTCAACGATAGATAATACAGTTATAAAAAATGTTGTCCAAACATTTTACATATCAGACTACTGTCGAGTTATCTGTCGTCTATCACAGTTGAAACAACGGCGTTTCGAGAAACATTTATTGTACTTCGATTGGTGTTATTTTAAAAAAATAATGTACTTGAATCTACTTTAATATATATGGAATAACATATGCTTAATTGAGCTCCAAAATGACAATAAGTAATTTAACAAAACTCATGAAAAATGCTTATTTTTTTGACAGTGTTGCCGCAATGTTGTTGTCGTGCTTTAACCCCATAACGCATTTAAAGCCACATGTGGCTGCTCACGTTTGTATGCGGTAAGGGGGAAAAGTAAACGGAGTTTTTACTAAAAAAAATTAATTGTACTCCATTCCCTTTATAATTCATGCAACAAATGGCTAAAAAGGGGAGAACCAATTTTATATACTGACAAATTACTGATTTGCTGGTATTCTTATTTCGATATTGTAGATATGTTACTGTCTCGAAATACGAGGATGCCTGTATTGCGTCCAGAATTCTGTTCACAAGAAATGACAATAAGTGTATATAGCACATCTTAAATTATAAATTTTCAATAATCATCTGTATAATCTTTATGTTAAAATAACTAAAATGTAGGTATAATTTGGTAATCAGTCTCAGTAAATGTTTTTTTTTATCGGTGCCCAATATATTTCATTCGTTAACTCTTAATAGTCACACAGAATCCACAGGACCCAGGTCCTATTTTGACCTGGAATACTGCCCACTAAAATCTATCAATTGGATTTTGCGGTGCCATCTAACGATAGTTTGAATCTTCAACTTCAGTACCGAGAAGGTAAATTTTGAACCGAGCGGTTTAATCGGATTTCCGTTTCATTCTGTCCTTCCAAATCGCACCTGCATTCGATGAAATAAATATACTTTTTGAAAAGTCCACAGAAAATGCTGTGCATAATTATTGATGCATATTTAAAATTTGATTTCTGGTTTATAACTAATATTCTTGTACTAAACAAGATTCAAATTATACCTCACTATTGTTTTTCATATCGCTCAATGCATTATTTCATTATTTATAACAACTTAAAAACACCTCGGTCGCATGGACCCAGTATATTTGTAACGTGATTCTAGCTGTGTGTAACTACTAAGGGTTAAAAGCCAGATTAGTTTGAAAACTTGCATAGATATTCGGCATAAAATTATTGAGATTTATTTATATCATCTTTTTTCATCCCATAATTTATTGTTTGTTAGTTGAAAACTAACGATGTTTTGGTCGAATATTCGAGTCTGATGTTCCAGTAGTCATTATTTTGGGAAAGATTAATATTTGAAGCAAGAAATTGTATATTACGTTTCGCATTAAAATAGAGGTAATTTTTTGGGCAACGTAAAGACTGCTTTTAAATAATCACCTTACTGGACAAAATACTGCATCGTCAGTTTTACTTCTGTTAGAATGCAAATTATAGATACGATAGTTGAAAGTTAATATAACTTAAGATATATATTCTCGTCTTTTTATAAACGAAAATTTGATATCGTACATAAAATATCATAATTAACCTTGTTTTTCTTTAATATACATGCATGCAGTCCCTTAACGCAAAGCATTTAGTACAAGTTGGTAAAACTAACTTTTTTAAGTTACAGCTCAAAATTTACAGCTTAGTTCTAGACAAAAGGGGGTCCTGTTCTTTGAGAAAATTAGGTGATCGTATCGTGCTTTACTTATTGTTAGCACCAAACTAAAGGCATTGTTACAAACTGTAGTTCAATCTTATGTTCTTCCTTACCTTTAAAATGTAAACATGCATCAATATTTCGACCTTGCATCCCTATTTAATAGTGCCTGTACTTACGGTCAAGCTGAAGGTTAATTTTAAATATAAAGCTCACTGCAAACTTCATTTCGGGATTGTGGCCTCTATCGTACTACAAATTTTAAGAAGATAAGTCTTAAGAAGAATCATGAATTCGACAATAAATTCGAATATTCATTAAACAAAATTAACCGTTCTTGGATATATGAATTAAGATGCACATGTTATGTATCAGGTGTAGAAGGACGAAACCGGAATTTACGTGTAAAAGTTAGACGATTATTTTTTTAAAACGATAAAAAATATTTGAAACGAATAGAGACGGCCTTCTGCGGGGTGTTCAATTATCGACGAGTTCTTGATGAATTTGGCTCGTAATTCATTATCTGCGAACTTTTTTGATGGTTTGTCTTGATATTTGATACGATTCTGCAGAAATTTTCTTCAAATGATAAGAAAAATCAATGCTGTCCGGAAATCTTAGTGACTTGATAGTGACGAACCTTGACATATTTAAACTTATAGAAAAATATACCGGTGTATGGATCTTGGGATGTTGTGTGTTGAAAATCTTCGTCAGCTGCTAGAAGGACACAATGGTGCTGCAGAAGCGGTCTTACGGTTCCTAAATTGATGACTGGCGCCATCAATGGGCAAATTCCGATTTCATACTTCTACTGAACCTAGTACTGGTAACAATAAGGCACTTGGACGATTTATTATTATTGACTTTCTATAAACATCCGATTATATCTACATATTAAGGATCTAGCTTCAACGGGTACTTTGTTATGTATAGATATTTGAATGAGTGAGATCAATTTATTTACATTTAGATGTTCCGTGGATTGGAAAACCGAGTAGTTTCCTTAAACGCTTTATACAGGATAACCAAGAATCACAAAATTCACTTTGATGATTTTTATTAAATCTCTGAGCCACCCTATTCGGATGCCCAGAGTCAATGGTTACGCTGCATCCGGCTTCTGCGTGAATATTGACTCTGGACCGCCGCACTGTCGTTTATAATAGGAAACCACCGCGAAGTCTTCCTAATTACTCGAAAGTTGAGTTCAATGTTTGATCTTAATTCAAATATTTTTAAGTTATAATTTTTAAAGACATTAATATCTTTGCTCACCTGTGAGTCTTTGAGGCCGAGCTTGTCCGCAAGCTTTTTACGTTCCGGTTTGTTTATGTATTTCTGATGTATAAATCTCTTTTCGAGACCTTTTCTCTGCGAATCTGAAAATACTGCTCTTCTCATCATCCCTTTCCGCGGTCTTCCTCTTGTACTGCCGGACCATGGGAAAGGTACGCCCATGCTGGAAAGGTCGGCAATGCCCCCTTGTATCGCGCCAGGAAATGATCCTCCACCGCCCTGAGCAGCTGGATGGTGACTGCCCCCACTGATATTTGCCACTAGCAAAAAGACAAATCAAATTAAAACACGAATATACGATCAAAAGAATCAAAATAATGTATCCCTTTATAAGAAGAAATACGGTATTTCATGTATTAACCATCACCGGGTAAACCTTCGTCAATATAGTCCGTGACAAATACAAATTTGTTCTGTTAAAGTGAAAAATGGTCACTCTACTCGAGTGCTCTTCCTCACCTTAAACGTAAATTTGTAACCGGGTACAAACAAATTCAGATGTCTCAGGGTGAAAATCGAATAAGGTTTATATTGAACGTAGACCTTATCCCATCGGTTTACGATTCTAACGAAATGATACATTTCACATATTTCATTCTTTTGATAATTTATTTATCATGGTAACTGGTCCTCGAATCCTACTTTTTCCAAAACTATGATATTTTGACGGGCTAGGTAAATTGTTTTGGAGAGCAAGGTCATTCAACGCTCAGCAGTATTATTTTTGTTTAAATATAAATTATTTTTCTGGGCTGTTTCATTGCACGTTCGATTTTTGACGTATGCTTTTCTGAATAAAGATCTTTTACGGTTAATTAGTTTAGTTACCGATTTCAAAATTACTGTTGCGAGACATCTTTTTTCGTCGTTTTCTTCCAATTGCATCTTTTGTTTTCATTTGTAGACGAAGCTCTAAAAAATTATGCCGTTTTCTATACAGCCACGGATGTTTCGCATCCTGTACTCTACCTATATGATAAAAACATGTTTAAACAAATCATATTAAATTTTGTATAGGCCAATTAATTGATAAAAGATGCGTTCCACAAACATAATCTATTTTGCGTTTGGATAAATTGAAGTAGAACTAGTAGTACCGATCGCTCCTATTCCGAACGTTATATTGTCTACAAAAGTTCCAAAGAAAATATGCGTCATTGATGAAGATGCCCGTATGATAATTTTCATGAATGTGGAGACATTTTTAAAATGTTTAACAATACGTGTGATATTCTTTACTCCGATTTTCCGACGATTGTTTCACTGTTATATCCGGATGAGCCGTTAGAGAGTCAAAGACGCCGGATATATTCGGATAAATCCAAATTCGGGTTAAATGCAGAAGTGCTTAATAATTTCCATCATATTTTACATTCATTTGGAAACATCCATTAATCTAGAAAAGAATTATCCATAAGTACCTATCCGTTGCCTGTTAGGCTTATGCTGCGTTACTGCAACATGTTTCAATTTGATGTAAAGCTATCGTCCGGTCGTTGAATGCTTAAGGAGGGAAACCACAATCACAGGAGGTTGAAAAATATCGATGGGTTTTTATTGCATAAATTATTAGCTTAACTAACCAAGAATATGCTGTCAAAATTTTAAAGCGGAATTCGCATTCGTTTAGATTTGATGAGCGTAGAATCGAGCGCTCACCCGATACGGGTTACAGGCTGGAGCGTAGCTACAGTAGGTGAGTTTTTTCAAAATAACTTTTGTCACGTTTGTAGGAAGTCTAAGTCAAAACGTAATGAACCGATCATTATGAGAATTAATACTATAATTCTTTAGATGATGTTACGATTTTAAGGGTGTGTTTTTCGCACGTTAAGTGAACAAAATCGTGAAATGCGAAGTCAGTTTTTCCCAACACCCACAACATTTTTAATTTTCATTATTTTCGTCTATATTAAGGTCCATATTTTTAGAAAATAAGTTTTTAATGAAGAGTAAAAAGTTTTGTCGATTTCAGATAAAAATTAGAATGGCTGCACGTCCCGCAATTGAAGAACTCTAGTTACGACCTTCAATGTTA
Organism: Tryphoninae sp. B BG-2022a; assembly: GCA_030523005.1. Classification (NCBI taxonomy): domain Eukaryota; kingdom Metazoa; phylum Arthropoda; class Insecta; order Hymenoptera; family Ichneumonidae; species Tryphoninae sp. B BG-2022a. The sequence goes on from JAPYZU010000728.1 coordinate 11,527, forward strand.
TTTTCCGCTGAAATTATTGAAAAAAATTGCGAAAAGTTGTTTGATAGTTGAATGAAACGATGTCAAAATTTGATTGAACTCTGATTAACTCTTCCCAACTAAAAAAAATCCTACGAAATCACTGCAGATGAACGTTTGTGTAATGTGGTTTCCCCCCTTAAGACCGTATTATAGTATAGCTGTACGTATATTTTGTACCGGATCAAGAAATAAATCTTCTTGCATTTGATGCATTTGTGTGATTGATTCCGATTGTATCCTAAAAGAAAGTTAGCGCAGTGTATGACTAGATAACTGTAGGTACGATATTCTCCCTGAACACCAGATCTTATCCGTTGCCTCGATCCATATCACACTCATGCTAGAATCATCTACTTAATTCAAATTGTTAAGACCCTTCGAAAGTGGAAAAAAGTGTAAAAAACACAACTGTGTCATATTTAAAATGTCGACTAGATATATATAATCTTTCTCTACTAATTAACAATGATATTGCCTCTGTCATTTGAGATACCCAGAACAGCAGCGATGTCGAGAGCCATCCTCGAATTTTCTTTTTAAAATTGACTTCAAACTGTGTTACTGTTAAGGTTCATCATTATTTTTTCAAATCAGTCTCAATCCAACTGAAACGAATAAATGGATCGTATTGATAAAAATGCAATTGGGAGACGAGTCGGAGAAAGTCGTGGCATTATCTTTGGTTTCCAGTTAAATCGTGTCGCGCATCTCTCCTGTGCATACTTAGTTAGTTAGTAGACAGATATACACATATATACATACGTAGCCAACATGTATCGATGATATTTAAACGCACTTGTTGCATGCTCGCGTACGCACATGTACAACGTATTTCGTACGTTCTATGTGCCGTTTGGGTGCATACAGTGCGGTGTGCCGGTGGAACTATGCTGTGTGCACCGATATTCTGCACAATCGCACTCGCACGCGCATTTCGTATCCATAATAGGATACGCGGAGGCGCGGAGAGTCAACCGCGTGCTTTCGGTGCACTTCATATGCACTCCATGTCCCGTGCGAGTGGTATGCAACGATGCTGGAGGTAGAGAGAGAGAGGGAGATGGAAGCTCCAACACACGTATAACAAGATATCCGATAGCCGGTGGGTGTCTCTCCGGTAACTCCACTCTGCGTGTCAAGCCCGCGTATATAAATATATACCTACCCACATACGGTCTACAATATAGTTTACTATCGTGTATACACACCGTGTTATTTGCCCCGGTACATAACTGATACGTACTCGCGCTACCGGAGAGTACCTACGTACCGGGCTAAACATCGTTGTACGTACAACTTGCATAAAAATATGAATATAAGAGGGAGGGGAAAGAGAAAATTCAACTGAAAACACGACATAGGAGTGAGGACCTGTCGCGTACGCATATGTATATGTATTACGTACCTACATGGACACGGAACGAGACTACCTCGTCTCGAAACGAATCGACTCGATTGTCATGTTGTAAATTGAATTTCTATTTCGATCGAGTATTTTGCTCGCGTCGGACGCATACTTCGCCTACCTACCTATCTACCTGTTAGGATTAGGACGAGTATACGAGTGGACTATCTCGTTACAGAGACTTCGATTTTGTTCCTCTCCTTTCATTCTTCACTCAACGGATTCAATTTTTCGCTTAATTTTAATTATTAATTACGTGTTGAACACTCACCCGCCATGTAAGATCCTCTGCATGTCAACAGTTGCAAAGTCTGATTGTTTCCTTGGAAATGATGTTGCGGCGGTGGATGATGAGGATGATATGCCGTTGGTCTCACTATTGGTTTTGTTATTATGTAACCGCCCGCGTTTTGATGCAAATTGTGAGGGAAGCCTGCTATCCCACCGCTCGGAAGTCCTTGATAAAAATTTTCTGCAAATACCAAATATCGATAATAATTAACGAGAGCGGTATTAAAGAAATTTTATCTATAACAGATCTGGAAATCGACATTCGTCATGATAATATATATTATTAATAAAATAATTTATTGTTCCCCGCTTTTGCATTATGCATGATTAATATATTAATTACTTCGCGATGATTAATCGGCCCCTCTTCCGGAATGATATAGCTTTGCTTATTTCCATCCTTATTTTTTCACATCGATTTAAAGTAAATGATCAATAATCCTGAATTAGAAAATAATGTATCGACGCTTTTTCCTACCTATTATAAAAAATGATAAATAATATCGATCATAGAACGAATCGTAAAGGAAGAAAAATACCCAAGTTGACGAAATTAATTGAACAGGGTGAAAGAGAGTGAGAGACAGGAAGCGTACGAGGGGATTTTATCCGAGTCGACACCTCCAGAGCTTTGGACCCATTTTCCGAACCCTCCTCAGAATCTCGAGATTTCCTGATGAAACCAAACGTCTGATCTCTCTCTCTCTCTCTCTCTCGCCTTTGACACACCTCTTGTTTCACGCTTCGACGCTTCCGAGGATAAGCCGAGGAAATATGTTCAAGTCCCACGGATTTAAGCATCGTATACACTCTCGTTGCTTATAACCGTAGCTGATATTACTGAGATTCGTTCCGTCAAATTATTTTATGGATGTGCGACCAGAGAATTCTCATCGAAATTTAAAAATCATTCTAAATCATCCGATGTAAAAATATAAGCTGTGAGCAAAGCCCAACAAAGAATTTTTCGGAATCGTTGGAGAATTATTAGTTGTTTTTAAAAACAACGATTTGCCACTTTTTTTTTAATAACAATTTACAAATGCGTCGATTAAATAATACGTAAGATTTTGTCTTTTTTCAAATAAAACCTACAACATTCGGACACGTATAATGATCGTAACGCGTGCTCGACAAAACGATAAGACAATATAGTACCTAAAGTCCCGTTTATCCGAAATGATCGGACGGCGGCCGGTTCGGATAACGAAAATTTCGGATAAGCCCGAGTCCCCTGTTTTCCGAAATATGATCGTAAAACGTACCTACGTAGAATCCTATTGATATGGTTGTGAATAAGTCTTCGTGTTTTTCACTGAAAAATTTGTGTCGACGTGTTAAAAAGCCGCTAAAGTATGATTGAAAATGCAAAGTTTTTAAATGCTGAATAACAAAGCTCCTTTATTTTGCGTTCTTACAGAAAAAAATCCGCCTTATTTGGCAGCAGGAAAAAAACAGGAGTTTTTATTTTATTACCTACTCTTTTCAATGAAAAAATTAACTACAAAATTATGAAACAAAACTAGAGATTAGTCAAAGGAAATTTTAAAGTAAAAAAAAAACTTTTAACTTATGGACGTTGAAGTTCTAGGACGCTTCGTTAAAATTCATTTTCTGGTAAACAAGTTTGTAATGTTTTTTTGTTTTTTGGCTTGACAAACTTTTGGTGCGGCAATATTTTCAAAGTTGTGAACAATGGAAAAAAATCGCAAAAATTTGTTCGGATAAAGCGGATTTCGGATAAACGCGGTTCGGATAAACGGGAGTTTACTGTATGTGAAAGTCGATGGTTGATGGAAAAATTAGTGAAATTGATCATCGCGCATGTCGAGTCTTGGCGAAGAACCTAATGAAGTAATAATGATAACAATAATAGTAATATTAAAGCGACTATAACATTTCGTTACCATGGATTTTTTGGAAGAAGATTCTCACTGCAAATAAGGCATAAAATGATAAGAGAATCATATGAATCGAACCATAATCATTCAACCACGTTGGGCGTTGCATATTAAACGTGTTGGTGTATATGTCGTTTCGAGCTCGTACAAAATTTTATCCATAAAAGTAAATGATCCATTTTGATGATGTTTTGTGTCTACTATAGGTAAAACCCGACGAGCACTTGGTGTTTCATGCCTAGGAACGTATACGATACAACCGCATACATTGATAAAGAGATTTAAAAGCGGCGCGATATTAAACGAAACGTGCTGCTACCATAAACCATCCACCGGCACGACAAACCGTAAACCCATTGCTCCGTCACAATTTCGTAGCTGTACCTACTCGTATCTTTACTTTATCGTTTATTAAAATCCGAACTGCGTGCATACGAAGGTAGTCTTCGTTCTCTTCCCCTCTTCATTCTCTTTTTTTCCTTAAGAGGAGATATACACCTAGACAGACGTTTAAAAAGAATATTTTTTTTGTTTGCATTTTCTTTAAGTTTGAGGTCTTAAGAATATCTGGTGAAAATGGCAATCCATGGGCCTAGTATCGATGATTCCACGTAAGTTGACAAATTTTATCATTTATTTATTCCCAAATTTTCAAACACGTTTTTCTCGAAAAGCAATGAACCGATTGCCTTGAAATTTGTCGTGCTTATGTTATACACGATTTTCTAGTACGTGTCATAGGACTTTTTTTCGTTCCTTAGTTTTTTTTATAAATAAAATAATAAGTGATTTTTTACCCAAAAATTTTTTACCCATTATTTATGGTCCGCCGTTCGCCATTTTGTCATAAGTCGATATTTTGAAAATCGGCTATGACAAGTACTAGATTTTAGTATTCAGTTTAATAATCTTTTTTGGTTTTTTTTTTCAGATGATTTTTAAAAAAACGCCAGTGGATACCGCGTACGGAGCTTCAAAGAATATGCGATATCTCAAAATATTTTCGACATTTTTTAATAAGAAAAATTAAACATATTCTTGAATGTGTATCCTTTCATTTGGTTCAAACTACAATCCGAAATTTTAAATAGTTTCCCTACAAAAAATCCCAAACATAACCTTTTTTGGCCTCCTAGGTGTATATCTCCCCTCAATTTCAAGAAACATTTTTTGATATCATATGTACATGTGTGTAAAATTTCAGAAGCCTTTACCGACTCAAAAATTACGATATTTAATCTTAAAAATCGCGTCATTTTAAGAGTGGGTGTTAAATATCGCAACATTATTCAACGAGTATCTCTTGATTATTTGCTCGATGAAGTATGTTGCAATTTTGCACACATTTTATATGACATCAAACAACCTCCGATTAGTTTTTATAGCACATCTTATGGAAAAAAAATCATGATTTTGTTTATTATATAACAAATAAACTTTATGTAGGATCAATTTGAATTTTGAGTATGTTGTTCTTTAGTCGATTTGCAACAACTATTCTTAATCAACTTAAACGATCGGTCCACTTGCAATGTGAACAAAAACTATATGACTGTGCATCGAAATAATTTCATCCCCAAACTACGAGTAGCTTGCATTGTGCATACCGGCATACCGAGACAGGAGATTGGCAGGCATTAGACCTAATAACAAGATTCTCTATTTCGCTACTTTAGAAAAATGTTTTTAATCAGTCTTGCAAAACTATCTTGACGTTTCGTTCGGAAAATTCATTGAAATCCGTTTGCGAATCTTTGGTTAAACTCCATTGCGAATGTAAATGAAAAAAGGATGATTATTTATCGTACATGCCCGAATCGAAATTTTAGCCTCCGTTCACTCCAAATGTGAACTTTCTGCCACTCCGGAGGTTGAAAGTTTACAATTAGAGTGAACGGAGGCTACCGGAGGGTAAACATTTCGACTCGGGCACTCTCGGTCGTGGCGTAACGTCAAACGAAATATAGTGAAAAGCAAATTACCCACCTAAATAATTTTTTTTTCATACAACGTTATCGTCTAATCAAGGTCATTATATACACGCGCGATAAGCATACCTACCCCTTTTTCAGGGACGTTTGAATTGTTTTTAAACACGTATCTATATAGGAAATTGACAAGCACTATTGAGTTTGTAAATACGAATTATTTTTTCCGCAAATCCATACTATCGTCTAATAACATATTCTCCATAATAATTGACAAAACATCACCGCAAATTCGTATAAACAAATAAATGCTCCCTCCCTCATCCAGCGTAAAATAATTTTTAATTATTTTCGTTCGACCGTTCCATCGATGTAATCGTTCGATAACGATTTAAACATGATTTTGGTAAGCGGGTCGATCATTAGCCGGCCACTTGGCAACTACGAAAAACAAAATGGTTGCTCGCTCTTGTGTTTCCAGCTCGAGACTAATCGAACGGCTTCGGGTAATATACAAACCAATCTCCTAATATCGATCAATTTCCGTCTGTATTTTATAATAAACATAGGGAATACGAGAAAATGGATGAAGTGCGAACACTCGAGTTGTGGATCGAGCATTCTCAGGTATTATTTAATTTCTAGGAAGTTGGCATTCGCTCGCGAATGCAAAGTAAAATCCGCGCCCGCACGCCTGACAAATCTCAACGAGTCGTCAGAAATTCAAACGTGTGGATGCAGCGTTTGGCTTGGTTTGCATAGGTTTGCAGGAGCTTGTATCCGATTCGATCGAGCGTCGGTCGATTATCACAGATCAAACGGCATTTGCCGAAAGCGTTTGCGACGTATTAAGTGACATTAAAAAAGAAAATATAATTTTTCAGGTTTTCTCACATACAAAATGGTTTGCGGGCTCGAGATAATAAAGACAAATTATTGCCCATTGACTAAAGAACAACATACTCCAAATTCAAGGTCATCGAAGGTAATACGTACTTGCTGTATAATTACAAAAATTGTGAAAATTCTTTTCTTTAGATTTTTTTGAAAGACTAAATAAAGCTTCTTTGTTGTTGTATGAAAATGTATGCAAAATTTCAGAAGGCTTCACCGAGTAGAAGCCAAGATATTTATAGATGAAAATACAACTTTTAACACGGGCTCTTATGAGAGACTACCAAAAATTCGAATTTTCACCAATAAATATAATATTTCAACTTCCGTGTGGTAAAACTTTCCAAAAATTATTACTCACGTACATATGACATCAAAGAAGATATATCCAAATTTTCAATCAAATTAAAAAAAAAACGATAAAACGATAGAACTACTTTAACACGTTTGTGCAATTTAGAGTTTATGTGGCAAGTGGCAAGAGCGCGGACATGGCATTCTTCAAATTGACATTTGCGCTCCAATAGAAGCCCTCGAGTCCGACAAAATTTGTGTAAAACTTGACCAACGGAGATACGAGTGTGTCTCCTCGGATTCCTCGATCTACGAAGAAAAAATTGTCTGGAACAAAGTTAGTTTTACCTCGGAAACACAATGACGATACAAGTCGGTCTATTTGAGAGGGAAGCGATACTCGATACGCATACACCGGTAGGTATATAGGTATACTGGTTTAATAATCCATCAAATGGTAATCGGTAAAAATAACCACCGACCTATACAACTCGAGAGAAGGAAGGATGTGTCGAAAGAGGGTTCCCGGGCAACTGTAACAACACGCAAGAGAAAGAAAAAAAGGAGGACGGACGAATGTTAGCCTCGTGGGGATTTAATCCCACCGTGAATCGAGGCAAGCTCGTAAGGATCTCTTTGCGTCTGTTGGGCGTACGAGATACGTCAAAAGTAAAAAAGAAGAGACTATTTCAGTTAAATGTTACCGTTGGATCCTAAGCCGCTATTAGATTGCCCTATATCATGCGGCTCTCCCTCGTTCCTCCACTTTTCTATTCTGTCATCAGGTTGGTTAAGAAAACAACGATAAAAAAAGACGATGAGTATTTTATGGGTTACCGAAATAACCCAATGGGTTTGCTCGTACAAATCGCGGGGAAGCTTTTATTGTAGTCGTACGTGGAGAATATTCGAGGGAAGGACGAATGCCCGGCCCCGCATACCAAACATACCTATAAGCCTATGCGCATAATGCCCTCTATTATTTTATTATTTTCCAAACACGTCACTCTGCCTTGTGGCTCTTGCTATTATTTTCATATACAATATATACATACATATATATATGTACGTTGCTTTTTTTTTCATCGATGATGCACTCACTTTGTGTATTCGACGATACCACCAATAACTGGGCGTGGCGGACCAGGGGTTCGTTACCACACCGAACAAAATGTTGCAAATAAGACTGACACGCCTCTGGAACAAAGCCGGGTATGCCTCGTTACATTTTTACCATGCAACTTCCCATGTAGGTATCTAAAACGTCTCGGCGTGCCGTCGCGCAATGAAAATTATGCGACGAAGGCAAGAATACCTACTGCGCGTCAATCGTTGCTTTATCATCGATGATCGATACCAACCCCGGGGGTCGATGCAACTTTTGTTTTTCTTCTTATAGGCGTTACCCCCGTCCAAAATTATCACTCTTCGGCGATGATAAATATCACAAAACATGGGGAGACACGCGCGCCCTACACGAACTTCGCGCATAACGTTCAACGTATCTTGTCAGTTTGTACTTTTTCAAGGTTCGCCTTCTGTGGCGCCTTCTTGTTCCGCCATTTATCAATTCAACTATTGAGGTAATAAATCTGAAGGTGATACATATTTTTTTTTATATATTTATAGTCTCCTATAGCTTCGTTTGAATAATCAGTGTGCAAGTTTACTCGAAGTGGTTCATTGAAAGAATCGTATGTTTTTGTAGGATTGGCTGGAACGTAGCTTGATACGTTTCCTTATGCATGAGATATTTCATTATGGCAGAAGAACATATAGCGCCCCTCGTGGCGAAAGCGGTCCGAGACAAGTTTTTAGAAGACTCGAAATAAAAGTTTATATAAATAAAAGTATTATGCGTTAAAAAAAAAGCAAAATTATTTGTAAATACGGGAGAAGTACAAAACTGAGGGTAAGTAAAGTGTTCTTCTGTCCTTGTGAAATTTCACTGCGTCATTTTTAGTGATGGAAATGTAAACGTTAGACCAAGCGATAACATATACTTATCGAATGAAAACTGAAAAGACATATCGATGCTTTTATAGTTTCATTATTTTAATGTAAATATACGAGTATAATGCATTGACAGTATTGACAGTGACTAAATGTTAGGTTAGCGTATCTTACTGAACTCTCTACGGCAGCAATCCACTTTTTCTTTTGATCCTTTTTGTAAGCAACTTTAGGAAATGTGTAAAATTCACACTTACTATTTATAAGTGAATTTTTACAGTTAAATACACAACAGCTATTAACCATTGTAAAAATAAACAATAATATTGACCATTTATATGAATTTACTACGCACGACGTCGAGACTTTTTTGCCACTATGAACGCCTCGATCGCTGTGCTTGTCCACTCTCTACCTCTCTGTAGTTGGCGAATAGCACTCTATTTAAGGAGGTTCGACATTTCCGACAATCTCGATTTGATTTTCTTTATTTCAAATTGACATTTCTTCAAAACTATTCACAGTTTTTTTAAAAAAATTTTTAGGTTCCTTCAGAAAAGCTTTATGATAACTCTGTACACGATTTTTTAGGATATTCGAAATAGAAAAATTGTGAGACCAGTTGAAAGTCGAAGAATATCGATTTGAAAAAATGCTTGTTTTCAATGTATCTTTTCTCAGGAATCGTCCGTCCGATTTTGGCCATTTTTGTTGTGCCTGTATATTAAAGTATTATAAACAATGTGTCGAACCATATTTTCGATATTTTATTTGAGAATGTTTTGACAACATTTTGAAATATTGTTAAAATTTCTGACCACTTTTTTTACTTTCAAATATATTTCTCCCCGGTCTGAATTGTTTCTAAAAAAAAATGGCTCGACACGTCCTTCGGTTGGACGTACATGTTACGTCAAAAAAAAAATGCCGATACGGTGAGTAAATTTCGAGAAAAGGTACATCGCAGGTGAAAAAACATAACTTTTCAGGAGACACGATTTTCTGAAAAAGTTTGAATTTCTAATCAATTGAAACGCCCACTTAAAGAAATTATTAAACATATTTCCACTGCTCAGAATTTCATCAAATTTAAACCATATATAAAAAAAGACATGTGTTTTCAGAAAAATATTTTTAATGCATTTTTTGATATTGCAATATGTCCACCTTCTTAATGGAAACCGGGTATTTTATATCACGCGATGATCGTATAATAATACTGAATACAAAACTACTATCATTTAACGTTTATTGTAATATAGCTGCCAACTATACATTTATCGTAGCCTCGGGATAAACATTATTATAGACAAATGCAATTATCGAAGGAACCAGACTTGCAACATTTAAAACGTTTTTTAACAACAACAAAAGTATCAAATACTTTCATATATACAATTACGAATGACTCGATGAATGTTAAAGAAATGTCAACATTTTTCAATATATTGTCTTTGACGTATCGATCGGACATTCGTTTATTCGATTGCGACTCTCGCGTCGCAGTATAATTCCGTTAATATGTTATATTTAGGTAGAGCCATGCATTCTTCCCCCGGAAAAATCTGGATTTTTTCTCTTTCGACGAGAGAGCGAGAGAGAGGGAGAGAGTTTAAATTTCTTAAAGAAGCGAACAAAAACGAAAGGTATTATAAAAACATAAATCCGCGATAACGATTTTAAACGTACCTTAAAGCTTGCATCCTATTCGTGCGACCCACGGGACTTTACTTTTTCAATGTGAGAAAATCGCTTTTCAATAAATTTCCATAATATCCTCGCTATGTTGTGTTCATTACTTCATTGAAAAAATTCATGTTTTTTACAGTTCATTAGAATAAAAGAATCGTCGAAAGTATCGGTTGAAACGTTTGCGAAGATTGGAATGGATATTCAAGGAGTCATAAATCAACGGCAAAGCTTCTCCGATAAGTTTCAACTTTTTGTTTCCATACGATATTTCAAACCAGCTGTGGATTTCTCCAAAATTAATGGACCAATTTTCTCCAAAGCTTACCTGTAGCCTCGTTTCCCACAAAATGTTTAAACGTAAGAAGATGGTAAGATTTTTTATTCTTCCGATCCTCTCAGAGACTGCCAGAAAAAGCACTAGTCTCTCGCACGGTGAACGAAGACTCAAAGTTCGATAGTATTAACTCCAAGTCTTTACTAAGTAAGTGTTCCATTTTTTGAATATTTATAGATTTTTAGACCGAGATTTTTTCAAAATAATTGATTCAATCGTTATATCGAAAAAAGTGGAAGTGTCTAGTACATTATTATCGAATACTCATAGGGATGTACGTAGAGGCGTGGATACGCTGCGATCGGAAGTTATAGTGTATAAACGCGACCGATGCTTTTCCAATAAAGGAATCAATGAATTGAACATTTTCGGGATGACGCGTGTGTAAGTACCTACGTGCATCTCCGCGCTGATATATAGGTATTCACAGGCCTATAATACGCGAGGCTTGCGATCACACGTGGGGGGGAAACCGCCGAGTGAAGCTCTCCACACTCATCCATTTCACTCGTGGGACGCATCGATCAGCCAACAATGAACTGCGATAATAATCGTCGGATATGCCAACAGTCCTCGCACATCCCCTTATATTTGCATTCGATTCCCGCACGAGGCAAAATCAAACAAAACTTGAACAAATCAATAAGCGATCGTTTCATTAATTTCATTTGCATAATATTTAGTATTAACAGTCGCGGTAATAACTCCAAGGAGGGAGAAGTATCATGGAAAAAGAGAATTTGCGCGGCTTAGGTATTTTCTATTTGCCATTTTTCCCTTCTTCTTCTTTCTCTCACTATCTCGATCGAAAGATTACTGTAAAAGTGTCAAGTGTAATAAATCTTCGAATATTTCAAACCATTTGTGCAACTGGACAAGCTGTCGATTAGCACTAGCTATCTCCTTGAATAATATTGCAAGAATTGGTAAAGTCCTTGAGATTTAAGAAGAAACAGAATAAAAGAAACTTTTTTTTGGTGTAAATCTTCCTCTTATATATAAAAATAGAAGAATATTTGTTTGTTTGTCATGAGTTCCTATACAAGCTCCTATATCATTCATCCGATTGCGATGAAAATTTTGTGAACTGTAGTTCGCACTCCCGAGATGGTTTTTGCATTAGTAGAATAATTTTATGTGCCAGAATAAATGCGTACGG